>NBIL01108389.1:0-31769 GCA_002752925.1 Viola pubescens var. scabriuscula | reverse complement strand
CCTCCGGTACTGAAATATCCAGAATGCAAACTCACCGGCATTGTACCACAAAATCTCCTTCTTGATCTGGTCATCCTCATACAGGAGGAAGAGCTAAAAACATCTCTGAGGTCAATTTCAACAAATTTTGCTCACTTAACAGCCTCCAAGAAGTCTTTCCCAAACTCAACTACCGAATACTAAAAAGAGATGGACCGGCTTGATGGATAAGATTAACTTCAAGCTGCCCTGATGGTATTGAAGTTTTAGCCTTCAGTTTGCACGTGAAACTGCCTCCATGGTTCGAGCTATTTCCAACCCTATTTTACATAAGTACAGAGATGACAATGAGTTATGCCAACAAGATGAATGAATATTATTCCTTTAGAACTAACTACACAGCACTCCAGCCTGCTCCCTTCCTGACCCCTCTCTCTCTCATCATGTCTCTTGCTGTCTCTGCCTCCTCCCACCTCCCAGTAGAGCTATACATGTTGGAAAGCATTATATAGTAGCCATCATTTTCTGGGTCAAATTCTATGGCACACTTTGCGATCCTTATTCCTTTCTCGATTTCATTATGAATTTTACAAGCGCTTAGGAGAGCTCCCCAAATCCCTCCATCAGGACAAATGGGCATTGACAGAACCATTTCTTCAGCTTCCTGCAGTTTACCTGATCTTCCAAGAAGATCCACCATACAAGCATAATGCTTCAGGTTGGGTTGCACAGAATAATATTGCATTCTACCAAACAGACACCTCCCTTCTTCAACAAGGCCAGCGTGAGCACAAGCTGAAAGAAGAGCAAGAAAGGTAAGTGCATTTGGTTTGATACATGATTGCTCCATTAGTTGGAAAACCTCTACAGCAGAATTCGCATCCCCATGCATACCATACCCTGAGATCATTACATTCCAAGAAACAGCATCCTTGTCTTTCATTAAGTCAAATAATTCTCTTGATTTTTCAAGCTCTCCACATTTTGCATACATATCAACCAATGCAGTTGCAAGAGATACATTGATTTCAAACCCAGCTTCCTTAATGTATTTGTGAACCACTTTTCCTTTTTCTAAAGATGGAAGATCTGAGCAAGCTGAAAGCACTGTAACCAAAGTTGCTGAATTAGGCCTCACATTTTCTGATATCATTTCATCAAATAAAGCGACTGCGTTAGAAGAATGCCCACTGCGAGTATACGATGAAATCATTGCATTCCACGAGACAATATCTTTATTCATCTGACAAAATATCCTCCAAGCAATGGATAAATTACAACTTGTCCCATACATGTCAATAAGTGAGTTGGCAACCGAGACATCTTCATCCATTGCATGTTTAATAACATAACAGTGGATTGACCGGCACAGCTTGGTTTCTCTCAGCTGGGTACATAAAGAAATTACAGAGGCCAAACTGCTTGAATCAGCTTCAATCCCTAGAATTTGCATCTCCCTGAACATTTCTATGCACTTGCCTTCCATTCCCATCTTCGCATAGATCAAAATCATGGTATTCCAAGCCTCCTTGCTCTGTTCAGGTATTCTGTAAAAGAGCCTCTCACCAGGTTCTAAGAGTCCAAATTTTCCATACATGGATAATAACGCATTATTAACCATCTGGTCTAACACGTAGTTTCTCCTTATAATTAGTCCATGAAAGGCCTTTCCTTCACTCATGCTCATGGAATTACCAAAACCCAACAGCAAGCAACTTATTACAACCCCGTCCGGAGATACTCGACTAACCTGCAAATCCCAAAACAAATCTAAGCACTCACTCATAAACCCAAATCTTGCATAAACACCAATGATTGATGTCCATGAGAAAAGATCTGTATCAACCACTTCATAAAAGGAACGAGATGCCTCATTAACACTGCCACACTTTGAATACATAGACAACAGTGAAGATTGTAACACTTGGGAGCATCCAAGTCCAGCTTTTACCACTAAACCATGCAAACACCTGCCTTCAATCAAAGCACCCAAATTCCCACAACCTTGGAGTCCTCCTTCCATTGTTCTATAGTTCACCCTCTCACCCTCCCCACCAATCCTATGCATCTCACAAAGACACTCCACACCTTTCTCGCTCTCCCCATTCTGCACATACCCAATCACAAGCGAGGTCCATGAAACCACATCTCTCTCAGTAATTTCATCAAACACAAGTGAAGCATCCTCCATCACTCCACATTTGGCATACATGTAAACAAAAGAGGACCCAACTGCAGAATTTCCAGAGAAAAGACCATACTTTGACACCAACCCATGAATGTATCTCCCCTTATCTAGCCACAAAAGCTCAGCACAAGTGGCCACAACCATGGGAATGGTGAATTGGCTTGGTGGGTTGTTATAAAACCGCATCCGGATGTAAAAGTTAAAAGCTTCATGGTACTTGGCATTGGAGAAGTGAGACTTGATTATGGAATTCCAGAGGAAGGTGTCTTTTTTGTCACTGAATGACTCAAACAGTTTGGTTGAGAGATGGGGTTTGCTGAAAGATGCATAGAGAGAGATGAGTTTAGAGGAAATGAAAATGTTGTTTGAATTGCCGGAAGTGATGATGAGGGCATGGGATTTTACAAGAGAATGGAGTGATGTTGGGGTTTGGTTGGAGAGAAATGAGGATATGTGACAGTTAAGGTAGTTAGAGACAGAATGGTAAGAACAGTTGTTGTGAGAAAGAGCGGGAAAATAACGCTGGAAGAGATGATGGTTGGGTTTAAGGTTCATGGGAATTTGTTTGTCTGCAACAGGGTGCGTTTTCTATACTACACTTGTTTTCTATACTACTACACTTTAAGATATGAGAATATGAGTTATGGTTTTTATTTATTTATATGGTGAAGCAAAATAATGGGTAAAAGAGATTTAAGAAACAAAATTAAAATAAAATAAAATAAAAATTGTGTTAGTTGAACACTCCACCAACCTTATAATAATATTTATTTGTTAATCTTTTTTGTTTCAGTAATGATATCCCACAAAGAATTTTTCTTCAACGCATTAAAGAAGATGGGGAGTATACATTCATTTTATGTCATGATAAATACTCCCTTTTAATTAAATTTATTAAAAATATGGTGGGAGCCGAATGCTCTCCAACTTGTCTTGACTTAGACTTTAAGGTAATAATGCATTTGGCATTAATTACTTTTGACACTAAATATGCTGCCAGGATTTGACCAACCATTGATACCCACGACCACAAGTGTGTGAAGGTTTAAAATGAACCATATCTAACTGGTCTGCTTCGTTATCCGTTTTTTCCTCTCTATTTAAAAAAACCCTACACTTAAATGATCATATTAATTTAGGTTTTATATTCATTTTCAGTTTAATTTGGACCCTCTACTCACCAAAACCTTTCATTTTAGACCATGAGCAGCTTTGACCCTCTCAGCATGCCACGTTAGCATGTTGTGACGTGACATGCCACGTGGCGGGTGACACGTCATTCTTCCACTTGGTTGACCCGCCCGCCCGATTTTTATCCAACCCGTGCTTGTCTGGACTTAAAAAATAAGTTTTTGATATGTGGAGACCTTGCACTTAAATTATCGTAATAATTTAGGCCCTCTACTCACCAATTTTTTTTTTATTATTTATAATTTAGCGAATAAAATATGTTGTTTAGAAGTTATGGTAGTAAAATTTATATTTAAGTTAATAAACTAAGTGATGAATTTATGGTAATAAAATTTATATTTAACCTAATAAGCTAAATGATGAAGGTAGTAAAAAATTATTTTTTATGAAGTTAGGGTAGTTTATAAACTTGTGAAATAATTAAATTAAATTTCTTCATTTTAATACTTATATTTTTTATGCCTTAAATGTTTATATAATCTATTTATTTGAGAAAAAAAATTAAACTAAAAAAGATATTTAAATATATGGCTTATTTTTTTTAAACACAAAATAGGCAATGCGTGACCCTTGACCAAGAAATGATCACAAATTCATCACCTTTGATCGGGCAGGGTTGAAGCTGCCTATGGTCTAAAATGACAGGTTTTGGTGAGTAGAAAGTCCAAAATGAACCGAAAATGAGTATAAAGCCCAAATTAATACGATCATTTGAGTACAAGGCCTCCATGTATCAAAAAATCAAAACGGGGAGGTCAGGTCAGAGCATACCCGGCAGGTAGGTTGACCTAGTGGTGGGTCGAGGATGATGTGTCACGTGTCATGTGACATGCCACATCATCATGTTATGATGTGACATGCTGATGTGTCTGGTCGGATAGGGTCGAAGTTGCTCAGGGTTTAAAATTATAGGTTTTGGTGAGTATAGGACCAAAATTAAACCAAAAATGAATATATGACTCAAATTAATACGAATATTTGAGTGCAGAATCTCCACGTATCGAAACCTTATTTAAAACTAAGAATAAAAGTGAAAGAGTTTTTATTTTTTTAAAATAATAATTAATCTGGAAAAAAATCTATGGTGGGGGAGGGGGGAGAATTGCATCGTCACTACACCATAAAAAAAAACCCTCAAAAGGCTCAAAATGACTTCCAAAAGATAGACCATATATGACTATGAATTAAATAATGAAGTGACTAAAGATTGCTCAAAGATTTTGTTGTGATATGTTCCATTTTAAAACGACACTAATAGTGATGAATAAAATATCAACAATTGAGATGAATTCAAATAAATTTACGCGTCTGAGAATAAAAAAAATTATATTAAAAGAATTATTTCTATATAAAATAAATGCATTAATAAGTCATTAAACGGGTGATATAACGATATATCGTCGAAGCAGTTTCTTGTGATATAACACTCACTAGTTAATGGGTAGAAAATGCTCGTAAAATATTAAGAAAAATTTTGCTTAAAAATAGAGTTTCTTAAATACTTTTTATAGGAATATAAAAGAGGTTAAGTGAGTGCTGGAATCAAACTTACACTCATTTAAACTAATTGCATTTGATATTGAGTTTGATAATCATCCGATGGTACATTTATAATTCTTGATCACCAGCACCTAAAAAATACTTCGATAAAATTATATTAATTCGTATTTTAATTTGTGGGTGTAAAATTATTAAAATAAATGATTGAATCCCTTTGGCCAGCAATAGCATCTCATTCGATAAAAAAATGTTGAACGTCAAATTTCTTTCACAATATGGTCCACTCTAGATCAGAAAAATAAGAGTAAAGGGTCAATGTTAGTGAATTTAAAAGTAAAAGTGCAATCTATTAAAATTAAATAATAAAAGGATTTTAAAAAAAATGTTCCAACCTCTTTGTTTTGTGGAGTTCTTAAGATCTCCTATTGTTTATTTAATCATCCATTCACCCTCTTACAGAATTTTTTAGGATAGCTCGGATGTTGTTTTAGAAAGGAGTTAATTAATGTTAGAGGTTGGTCTCCATTGAAGAGAAGTCGCATTTTTTGTTTGTTTAATTAGCCAAACAGCTCTCAAGTGTTGACACCATGATATGATATGATAGGATAGGGTAGGAGAGGTAGATAGGATAGGAGGACCACCGACCAGCAGGAAAGACCGAACACACTCAGCAAAGTCCGTGGAAAAGCGAATGTGATAATTGTGCAAAACCTTTCTCCATTCTTTTTTTTCCTGAGAAAATAAATAAATAAAGACAGTCTTTTAAATTATCCATGGCTGCTGCTGACTGCTGTGCTGCCAAAAAAAAATAAAGAATTCAATTTTTACATGACAGCGACGACAATATTTCTTTCTTTTTACTGCAAACTTCACTTTATAGGGAAAAAAATAAAAGAGAGGATAAGTTTTCAACGCATAGATTTTGGCTATAAAAACCAAAAAGGAAACAACAAAATAGGAAATGAGAGGGTGGGCAATGGGCACACAACACAAGCACAGACAATACCATAAGTACAAGCACAGACTTCAACACTTTGTTATTGGTAGTTCTGCTTCTAACAGCCAGATCAGACTGTGTGAGTGAGGCCTTCTTAGACCCACAAACACAACAAGCCCTAACTCTGATCGCCTCACTTGAATCCGTGGAAATTCCTCCTTCGATGGAAAGTCCTCCACTTAAAGCTTGATTCTTTCTTCTAAAGGTACCTCCTTTTCCTTCTAAATTATGGTTTAATGCTCATTTACCGTTTCCTGTGCATCCGCTATTCATGGGTTCTCTTGCGTTTTGCAAATTTTTGTTCTTGGTTTTGATTTCCAGTTTGGAGCTTGGGAGGTGTGCGTTTTGGTGTCTTTGAAAATGTGTTGAACATAGTGGAAAGTTTGATCTAAAATCTTCATATTATGTATTAGCTACGGAATTGAATGTTTGGGTAGTTTAAAAATCATCAAAATGGGATGTAGGGACTAGAAAAATGTTAGAATGAATTTCCTTCCCGTTGAAATTGAAATAGTGGCTAGTTGGTACCACATAATTCCACTAGCATGTGTGCAGATATGCACAGAGATCTTTTTTTTCTTCACCTGTCCAGTCTTGCTTTCAGTTAGACTTCTGTGCAACTTTCCCAAATGGATAATTTTATCAAAGTGCATAAAATTTATAATTGACATGAGATGCTTCTTGTGCAGATATGTTGATTTTTGTTCATGTGTTTCTCTGCATCTATCACTAGGGATGATGCTGTTGAAGATGGAACTAGTTTTTGCAGCCTTGGTATTTGCTTGCTTACTTTCTTTTGCATCGTCTGATTATCAAGGTACAAGGGTTTCTTCAAGACATGCTACTAACTGTTTTATTTTTTCTTGTTTTGGCATTTGACACCATTAACATAATTATAGAAATTGCGAATCATCAATCCATTAGACCCTTCTCACGGTCTTCTAATCAGTCTGCCAGTGAAATGGTGTAGCCTAGCTGTGACGTATCCATTAACATGTTTGACTTTATGTTAGAGCTTGCCTTGTATGCATGTGTACAACAATTAAGAATGTTTCTTTACTTTCGTCTTTGGTTGATGTAAAAGTTGAAGACATTATCCATTCACTAAATAAGTATAATTTGTTTATAAAGGAGGAGAGTTGGTGGGTAATTTGTCAATAATGTCAAATTTAGTTTGAGGAATGGGATTTTTAGTTGTCTGATTCAAACCTTAGGCCCTAACAATGATAGGCAAGTAGCAATTTGCTCCATGCCTCCATCAGAGTGTCATTGGGTCAATCCTGAATCCTCTACAAAATGGGTCCATTTGAAAGTTTTCTCAATTCATTTTTTGCATGGGTTTTTGCGAGTAGTTGTGCAGTATTGATTGACATTGGTGGCATAGTTGCTTGATCTAATAGTGAATATTTATGCATTGGTTCACAGGAGATGCCTTGCATGCACTGAAGGTTTCAATGAATCCTCCTACTGGTCAATTATCGGATTGGAATCCAGATCAAGTTAATCCATGCACTTGGTCAAATGTTATCTGCAATGAAGGTAGCCATGTCATTTCTGTGTAAGTTTCCTTTCATGTGGTCTTACATCTTGTTTTGAAATGCTTAGTGAAGGATGTTAGAATATTATGTTTCGGTGAAGACCAAGTTGCACCGTGTAATCTACCCCATGTGCCACTTCTGTTCCTATCTTTTACAAATTCCTATCGTGACATTAAATCAACAATTTATAACAATGTTATTCTTTCCTCCAATTTAAACTTGTAAATTAGGTAGTGTAGTTTGGTGAATGGAAAAAGTTTCTAAAATGGTGTTTGTGCTCGTGGAAATTGTTGACTACTTGTAGATCAAAACAAATAAAAAAATGTCAGCTTTCTGGGGTTGAATTTGTTGATTCTAAGATGAGATAGGCTTCACCTACCTACCAGTTTGTTTGTTCAATTGGAGGCAAGCACCACCCTAAAATTGCAATGATCTTTTAAAATTAAAGATATCACGCAAGAAGATCAAAATAAGGACTAAAGTTGAACATCAAAGAAAATTTAGTGATAAATCTGTATTTTACCTATAGTAACTTGCTACTTTTTTGTAAGGTAAATGCTTATGTTTTTCAGTTTTCTGCAGAACTTTGTCTGGCATGAACTGTTCTGGAAGGTTGTCCCCCGGGATTGGTGTTTTGAAGTTTCTCACTACACTGTACGTAAGCATTATGCTTTACATGTGCTATTTATTATCGTGATGCATTTGGGATTGTTGGTGAGGCCATCTATGCTTTTCATAAACATTAGTTTTTAGAAATTTTATCACTATTGCTGTGCATGTGATACTACGCCATCTTAGGATCTGGTTGTCTGTTTGATAGTTTTTTTTAATTATTATTTATCTTTTTATGTCCATTCTTCTTATCTGTGATTCTAAAGAATAGAATAATTCTCGGTCTTCTTGACATGCAATAATTTATGAGGGTTCAAGCTGTTCTATGCTTCTAAGTTATTAGAACTTTTGTTGCCTGAAATGAAAGTTGTCTCTCTAAATATTGCATGTTAGTTTATATATAAGTCCATGCATGATAAATGTGACTTCAACCCTTTTAATTGTAATTCACCTAATTGGAAAACTAAGTACATGCACGACAATCTTGATGCCATTGTTTTGGTTGACCAGCTTCATTTAGTTTTCAGTGACGTACCTTTTGATTTATTCAGTTTCTTGTTAATTGGAAGATGCAGGACTGATGTGTGTAAGCTTACTACTAGTGTATAATAGATATATTTATCATGCAGAACATTGAAAGGAAATGGCATAGCTGGTGAGATTCCAAAAGAGTTTGGAAATTTGTCAAATTTGAACAGCTTAGATTTGGAAAATAATCGCTTAAGTGGTGAAATACCATCTTCCCTTGGCCAGCTCAAAAAGCTTCAATTTTTGTAAGTGATACCATTTTTTCCCTCTTGGATGTATCTTTTATCTGCGGTCTTATGGAATTTGTAACTAGAAGCTTCTCTTTTAACACTGTGCAAGCAGAACATTGAGTCGAAACAACCTCAGTGGAGCCATCCCGGACTCACTTTCTGGTCTTTCTAGCTTGATCAATATGTAAGTACTGATGCCCTATGTGATTCCTATATGGCACTGGATAATGTAGTTGACATCATATAGAAATATGTATCATTAGTACTAGAGTTCTATCTTTTTTAACAGTGAGTTTCAGTTGTTTTTGGTTTTTTACACCTTGGCAGCTTTCCAGTTTTTTATGCATTGTTCAACCTTTTTGCAGTCTGCTTGATTCAAACAATCTCAGTGGTCAAGTTCCAGACCATTTGTTCCGAATTTCAAATTATAAGTAAGAACAGAATTGATTAGTATTATTTATTTCAAGTAAACTTTGCCTGCACACTTCCTCTGATTCTTGAAGTGTCGTTCCTTTCATGTGTATTTGTGTGTCTAATGTGATTAGGCAACTTAATATTTTTACATGTTCACTTAATTAGTTTTACAGGAAATCACTTGAATTGTGGTGGGAGAAATTCACACGTTTGTGAATCTAATAGCGATGGTTCAGGTAATTGGATTTTTATTTTATTTTATTAATTACATTAGTTAAAGTCCTCCTTGCAAGAGTAGGTAATTCCATTTTTTTTGTTCTAGCAGCTGGTCATCCACATAAGCCAACTAAAGGAATTATACTTGGAATCCTCGGAGGACTTGTACTTCTGCTTCTAGTTGGAGGCTTTCTTGTCTGTCTTTACAAGGGTAGTCACAAAGGCTACAAATGTGAAGAGTTCGTAGATGTTGCAGGTTAGAGTTACTTTTGTGATTGTTAGTAACTATAACCACCTCGCTTTCTCTCAAAAAAGGGAAAAGAAGAAGAAGCTATAATTGCATCATAGCCACTAGCTGAGGCCTCATATAAGTAGATTGAGTTATAGTTTTTAGTCTGTTTTATGTTGCGCAAAATTTCTGTCACTTAGAAATGTCTGTTTGTCCTTGTGTTTGCTTATGTGCTGTCATGTGTCCCAAGGCAATAGGACATTTTACAAACTTTAGCAACTAACATGAATTTCGGAGGAGCTTGCTTCATCTGACAACATTTTGTTGTTATCGTGTTCAATATTCTTCTGGCTAAAACTTGTGATTTTCATCACTAGGCCAACTGCAATAACACCTAAACAGAATCTGTAGAGTACATGATTTTCGAGAAGAAAATTGATTTTTTTGTTAAACCAATTATGAGAGCAGATTTTTCAACTTTTCAACTTAGATATGCAAGTTGAATGTATTAATTTAGAACTCGGAACAAAATGCTATGTGCTTTTCTTTTGCTAATGTGTAAAATACAGAGAAAGAGAGTGGAATTACTTACTTTTGTGTAGTGAAGTATATTTTGCAGCAAAGGTGTGTATTTACATGTAGGTGCTGGTATGTTGGTGGTATATGTGATTGGCATGTAGTTCAGCTATTTAGTGAATGAGTTAGTTTTTTCTCTTTTCTTTATATGTAAAGGTAAAAAAAAACTTTATGAACTAGCATAGAAATATTGTAGACTAATTTTCAAGCTAAAAGATAATTATACCAAAGAGTAGGTCAAAACCAAGAACTTCAGAATGAAATTTTTCTGAAATCCCCTATAGCTTTGCTCATAGGATGCAAGTCCTATATTGAATTCTCAAAAAGATACGAGAATCTATACTTTTTCCACTTGACAGATCTCTGTGGTCATTTTATTTTATTTTTTAGGGCAAGAACAGTAGGGTCATTGAGAAGACAATAGGAGCAAAAGAACATATATTCCTTATTACTTTAAGACAAGTCTTTTTGTATGGTACTATTGAAGTCTAAATCATAAGTATGTCATATCGTCTATGGTTGTGTGCTAGATTTAGTACTTCCTTTTAGTACATTAACAGGTTCAAATGCAAGCAAACTTGGATTAACTTAGCTAGCGTCAATTAGGAACTTTCCATTATGATTAATTGTGATAAATTTTACTCCAGAATGTGGGTCTCTTTAACAAAAAATGGAAGGAAAACCAGTCTTGATATTGTACAAATGTCTCATTTTACACTGGCTGTACATGCTGTAAGATACATATACTCATGTGATACAATTTACGTGGTTGTTGGTGCTATAAAAATTCCTATGCGATTAGATTATGTACCATCGAACACTGCCCATTGGTGGATCTGGTTCAGATTATATCTGATTTCTGAATGCAGTAAATTTTCTTTGATCATTGTCCAGTTGAAACTGTGTATGGACAAATTCCGCGTTATGCTTTGGTTAAACAACCATATTTTAGGTGCCTTGGTTGGGTGACGTTTTGTGCTATACAAAATTTTAGTCTTGAAGATTTGAGCATATAGAGAAGATAAAAATATTTGTTTGATGAGATTTATCACCTTCATAAAATTAAGCTCGAGAAATATATAGATGTGTTTTTCTAGGAAAGATTTTCTTTATTTAATTGATCCCTTTCTATTTGCTCAGGTGAAGTTGACCGAAGAATTGCATTTGGTCAATTGAAAAGATTTTCATGGAGAGAATTACAGCTGGCCACGGACAGCTTCAGTGAGAAAAATATCCTTGGACAGGGAGGTTTCGGAAAAGTTTACAAGGGAGTGCTTCCTGATGGCACAAAGATTGCTGTAAAGCGTTTAACTGATTTTGAAAGCCCAGCGGGAGATGCAGCTTTCCAACGTGAAGTTGAGATGATTAGTGTAGCTGTCCATAGGAACCTGTTGCGATTGATTGGATTTTGCACAACAACAACAGAACGACTTTTGGTGTATCCATTCATGCAGAATCTAAGTGTGGCCTATCGTCTAAGAGGTATTATAGCTATACAATTGAATGGAAACTGTTTTCTTTTGTTTAATGACACCACTTGTTTTTGTACCTTTTATATTTGGGTAATCTCATCCTTGTACTTCTTCTAGTTAATAATGTCCTCGTGCACTTTTCATATGGCTAGCTTCACACAACTCTACTGTACTTTGATTACATGTCTATAGCCATGTACCGATGTTGCAAGGTGTAAGAAAAAATGAGTTTGAGGGTAAATTAAACAAAATGAGTAGGGGGGTGGGAATTAACTAATTGTGATAGTACAGGACTGTCATTGACTTGGTTTGGCATTATCCATTTACGCCGTCAGTGTTATGCATACAGAAAAGTTATGTCTGAAGAGTATTGATCATGCCTAGTCAGCGAGTCCTGCTTAGGTAGTTTGTTAAGGCTATTGTTGCTTCAAGGTTTCCATTAGGTATTCTTTGTCAAAATCTGGCATCAAGTTGCCGAAGTACTAAATTGAAACAAACAATCGATGATTTTAATGTTGAGGGCTAATCTCCATATGACTCATGGTTCATGGTGTATGCATTTCATCTGAAATCATTAAGTTTTTATTTGCCTCTCAACATCACCTGGCCTTACAAACATCCTGTTAAATCATTGCGGCTTCTTGGTAGGGGCACGATCGAAGTAACAGTTCGGAATACCAGTTTCATAATGTTATCTTCATTGATCTGTTTTTTCTTTTGTGTCCACCACTGGGTTAGTCCATGCTTATGAACATAGTACATATGTATCAGTTTGTGTCTGCAAAGCCATCTTTTAATAGTTAAAACCTTTTGACAACTTATGTGCAACTCTTTGCATGTAACATTTAGCTTTAGGTATACAAAGTATTGATATCAATAATTTGTTGCCCCTTTAGTGATGGTTTGATTGATTTTTTTGAATGCAGAGCGTAAACCTGAAGAACCTGTTTTAGATTGGGTAACTAGAAAAAAAGTCGCCTTAGGTGCAGCACGTGGATTGGAGTACCTACATGAACATTGCAATCCAAAGATTATTCATAGGGATGTGAAGGCTGCTAATGTACTATTAGATGGAGATTACGAAGCAGTCGTTGGTGATTTTGGCCTGGCGAAGCTGGTAGATGTGAGGAGGACTAACGTTACCACTCAAGTTCGTGGGACAATGGGCCACATAGCACCTGAATACTTGTCCACCGGGAAGTCATCTGAAAGGACAGATGTTTTTGGGTATGGGATAATGCTTCTAGAGCTTGTAACTGGTCAACGGGCCATCGACTTTTCACGCTTGGAAGAAGAAGATGATGTCTTATTGCTCGATCATGTAAGATGAAACGCTACTGATATATAGATTGTTTTGTTTTCCATGTGCAATAACTCCTCGAATATCAGTCTAGCCCAGAAATCTTTCGTAGTTTTCTTTGTTGCCATTACACTTGTTTTGTCATGCACTTTCTTTTTACAGTTCTTACTTCCTAATTGCTCCTTTGTTCTGTATTTTCACTGCAGGTCAAAAAGTTGGAGAGGGAGAAACGACTGGATGCTATTGTAGACCGCAACCTAAATAGAAGTTATAACATGCAAGAGGTGGAGATGATAATTCAGGTTGCACTCCTTTGCACCCAAGCAACACCAGAGGAGCGTCCTGCAATGTCAGATGTTGTTCGGATGCTCGAAGGGGAGGGATTGGCTGAGAGGTGGGAAGAATGGCAAAATGATGAAGTTGCACGGAGGCAAGAATATGACAGATTGCAGAGAAGATTCGACTGGGGAGAAGATTCGATATATAACCAGGATGCTATTGAGTTATCTGGTGGAAGATAAGTTGATAGATCTCCCTTGTTGCTTCCCTTTTCTTAGAATAGATCGATTATTCCCTTGAATTGAGCAAATATAGATGGAAATGTAAAAGAACATTCCCTTCTCCTCTTTGTTTGATTTCCACCTGTATATCGGTATTCTCTGTATGGTGAATCATCTGTTGATGTTAATGTCACAAGTTTGCGACTTCTATAGGGGTTTATACTCTGCTCTACGCGTATCGATGTAATGAAATACATCTTCAAATCAGAATGAAAAATTGGTTGGTTTATATAATATGTTTTGGTTTAGTTATTACTATTACATACATTCAACTAAATTGCCTTTTTTATTTATTTATCACCCCATATGATTTACAGAAAGGTAAACATTACAGCTTTTTCCCTTGTGGTGTATGAACATTTGAAGAGACGTGGGTGAGAGAAGAAGCTACCGATTTCGACCATGCTCCCGTCTTAGTCTTCACCTGTTCATCCTTCTTCCGATCATCGCCAACTGGCTTTTGCTCCTCGAGAAGATATAATGGTATCTTCTCCACGTATCTGCGCTCCCGTTCTTCGAGGTTGATGCGGCACTCCGCACAGTCCACTCCTGCCATTGCTAGAGCTTCAATTGATGGCATGGCTTCACCTAAATGTTAGTCTTGCTTGAGTGTAGAATAAGTGTTTAAGCTTGTAATTACATGAAACTATGACATGCACTACGTGACATTTATACAAGTGATGTACTGAGCAGTTTGTATCATCTGTTGGAGCTAACTGCTAAGGTCATCGGCGTTCATCTGTTGTAGTAATGATCATACATCACGGGAGATGTATGAATGGAGTTTGCATCATAATTACATTTGTGATATTTTCATTAATAACTTTTGTACTTTTTCTTTTTCTTTTTCTTTTCAAAGTTTGTCACAGTTTTTAGATTTCTGGTTCAACTAATCAGTCTAAATCTCAAGCATTTATGTTGTGAAAATTATGAATAGTTCGGTCTTTTAAAGGTCAAATTAGTAGTTGTTGTGAGTTGTTTGACACTTATTTTTATGCACGTGGATTGATATTTATGTTTATGTTAATACGGAACGGTCCGATAAATAGTTACTACGAGTAGTTTTTCGGGTAATTTGGTGTCAAACATTTCTTAAATAGAAAGAAGTTAGTTCGATTCTATTGAGACACCTTTACCTCTTAATCACTCGATGATTAGTCTTACAAATGTAAACAAGGATGAGGTTGCTCACTATCTTGGTGCCGGGCCAAAATGAATTAAATTTCAAACTGAATATTGGTAATTATTATTAGGTAATTGTTTTACAAAAGAAATTCTACAAAATTTTCATATTAATGCGTCAAAATATGATCGATATACTTTAAGTGATGGGATCTTCAAATAAATTATTGTTAATAAGAACACTTTATCTCCTAACTTGATTTTGATAAAAAAAAAATCACTCTTAACTTAAAGTTTAGATTCGAGTATACTTAACGAGGAAGACTCTTTACGGATCGGGATTACAATAAAAAAAAAGTAGTGAAAATCTAATACTACCATATATTAATTTATGAGTAGTATTACACAGCACATTCAAAGAGCCTAATAAGCATGAATTATTCACTGATGGTATTTTTGTAATTATTCACTTATGGTATTTTTATCTATCAGGCTGTTTAAGTGTGCTGTTTGGGTGTGTTGTATAGCATTACTCTTAATTTATTTATATAGGCAACAGATATTAATAATATACAAGTTTAATTTTATCTTTTGGTTTTGGAAGGTACATGCATACATGTAACACGCGTGACATGTATAATACTAATAATTGGTGCAGAACTGCGGATACATTGAAACTTTAAAAAATAATATATAAAATATTATTATAAGAATCGCTATACTATACACCATGTGAAACCCTACCTTTTTTTTTCCACAAAAAGAAATAAACAGTAAAGTATTTCGATCTCTTCATTATTCTATCATAATTATCTCTACGATTTCATTAGATTTATTTTTTATATTAATTCGGTCATACTATTAATATTGACTATTTTTTATTTGCTAAAATTTAAGTAATTGAGTAACACAATTCGCACCCTAAATAACACTATTGACTATCATTATTTTTTTCCACATTTTTTTTTAATATTTAAAATAGTCATTATTTATAAAAATAAAACAATGCTTTTAAATTATGGTAATTATTAATAATTTTAATTGTCGAGAAGGAATGAGCCTGTAGCACACAGCCCATATAATAAACCAAAACCATATGGGCCTGGGCTGCTCACTTTTTTGAACAGTAGCAGTTATAAATTGCAGGCGATTACTTTTTATAATTTTAGTAAACATAACCTCTCTTTTTTTTTTCTTTTTTTTTTGTAATAATTAAAATTCAATTATATGGAACCAAAATAAAATAGTGGAAGTTAACTATCCTTAGATTGACATCACCTGATAATAATCGAAGTAGAATTTAATTTTCCCATGTTTATAATTAACTTGGGAGAGAGGCGGCGGACTAGTAGTTTTCAAACATCACGGGGCATGCATTGGAATATTTCTATCGGAAAACATATATTAAATTGTTTTAGAGGTATGATTAATTATTATTTAATTACTAAAGTTTGAGTGGGTTGCATTGCACGGACAAGCATTTCTCGTGGATAATGGAGACGACTGTTTATGCACAGTAATCCCTCCTGTGTCGAAAAAATATGATTTTTCCGTGGATTCTTTCTATTCATAATAATTATCATTTTATATTTTCTGAAATATATATTTTGTGCAAATGATTATTTTTTTTATGAATCAACCCAATTTAATGATGATGTAGTAATTTGAGTAAAAAATATGAATAAAAATGAAATAACATGAAATATTTAATTGTTTATATACAATCGCTCAAGTGACTATTCTAGAACAGAAATTGTAGCATAATTAATTAAAATATGTCTTTTTAATGAAGTACTCCCTCCGTCTTTTAATAAATGTCGTTTTTCTACGGATTTTTATTGTTCATAATACTTGTCATTTTATTTTTTCCGAAGCATATATTTTGTGCAAATGACAAAAAAAAATTATGCATCAACCCAATTTGATGATGGTGTGGATATTTTAGTGGAAACTATGAGTAAAAATGAAACAATGTGTAATAAAATAAGATCAAAGATCATTGTTGAACGGATTCTTACTATTTCAAAACGACATTTATTAAAAGACGGAGAGAGTAGATAATAGCTAATTTACGAAGATATAAATCTTTTAGATTTTATAATAATGATTAGTAATAAAAAAAATTATTTTTATTTTATTTTAAAAAAACGATCTTTCTGTTTGATTATTGAAGGAAAGTAAATACTAGTTGATTATAATTGAAAGGAGATCGGAGAACCTTAATGCTTGGCCCACAGAATATAATTAGAGAGGGGGTTATCAACGATTCTTATTTGGAATAATTAGTTCGAGCTCTAGTGGCTTAATCAAATTTAAGCTGCTAAACCATTAATTAAAATATATATAATCTCTGGTTACACAAATTCAACAATTCGATTTTTTATTGGTCTAGTCGATCAATTCAATAAGGTTACCAAATTAAAACGGTTTGGATCCGATTTTAATAACAATGCCCACGCCTAACATTTTCTATGAATTGATGAGGAAAGAAGAGAAAAAAGCCATGAACTCTTAAAATTGAATATATATTATTACACACAATGCAAAATCGCATTCTCCTAGGTACAAGGAGAGGATTACACAAGAATTTGACAATATACGGCACAAAATTAGCTAATTACAACTTTAGAGTATAAGTGGTAGGTCCTATTATTAAAATGTAAAGACGAAGTTATTAATTAGTGACACCCATCACTTAACCTATATATGAGTTGGCATTCCGGCGGGACTAAACTTTCTCCTAAGTACAATTTTAGAATAGCTTTTAAAATAAAAGTAAGAGGCGTAAGAAATGGAGGCATCCTCTTAAGCACACTAATTCTTCTATGCAATTGCAAGCAACATACTCTAGCAATGAACTTATTATGATTAGGTCTGGTGGTGATCATCTGATAATTATGATCATGGTCGTCATGATGATCACCACTGCTACTAATTAGATCATGATCATGATCATAACCTTCAAGAGGATGGGGAGGAAAGCTAACGTAAGTGGCAAAAAAATGATTCTTTGCATTCCTCCCAACAACTTCATCATCTTCTTCTTCTTCTTCTTCATCTTCATCATCGGCAAGTAAATGAGGTGGCGGCCGTCGGTCCGATGAGTCATGGTGCTCCCACTCTTGAACATCTAAACCCCATTCAAGATAATCCACTCCGGCCATTGCTAAAGCTTCCATGGAAGTAGACATGAA
This sequence comes from Viola pubescens var. scabriuscula, assembly GCA_002752925.1. Taxonomy (NCBI): domain Eukaryota; kingdom Viridiplantae; phylum Streptophyta; class Magnoliopsida; order Malpighiales; family Violaceae; genus Viola; species Viola pubescens. The sequence goes on along the minus strand of NBIL01108389.1, from coordinate 13,923 downwards.
TATTTTAATTAATTAGATATGTGTATCTTAACAAAATATCTTGTTTTTTTCCCCTTTTAATCAACAAAATATCTTGTTTAATTGGCAAAACAAAAAAGCCGTTTATGCTCTCTATTTATAGCCAGCCTTAGGTATTGTGTTTTTTTTTTCAATCGTTGTTTCTATATGGAACGTTTGACACGTACGTATTTTGGTCATGCATTTGTGTATCTTTTTGGTCATAGTGTTCTCGTGACTATGGAGTACTATTTGACTTTTTCTTTTTAGTTTTTGAGGAAAGAAAAGAAAAATTTGTTGACTTGCTATGGCTGCTGTATATGGTAGTTTATTAGTTTAATATATATATGATGCAATTAATCAGTTCTTGTTTTCTAACACATGGGCATCCATAATGTAACACGTGCGTCTATAGTGATTATGACAGTACTTTTTAACTTCATGGATGATGCAATGTAATAGTAACACGTTGAGATAATTAATCCGTTGTATCAATTGATGTGCCAAGATATAATTAATATTTATACAATCTTTTCTAATTAGGTTATGTTTTTATTTTTATTTAAATAAATAACTAACAAGTGAATATGAAAATTACACGCGTATTTTTTTTTATAAAAATTAGTAAAAATGTTAATTAGTATCTATAGCACTACTCGTTAGTACGTAATTGGCAAAGTAAAGCATGTACTGTTAGTATTAGTTATGGAAAAAACATGCTTCTAGTTGAATTTTCTTTTTCATTCCATTTTCTTTAGAGAGGGAGACAAAAAAAATAAAAATGCATTGAGTGAAATAATTTCAGAATAATTGACTCTATTAAAAGAAGATATCAATTGTAGTTAAAAATCGAAAAAATGTTTGATAGTTAAGTTACTAAGTGTCTATATATCTGTAGAAATGTAAATTGATAACAAGAATTACTCACCGGATTTACAGAGTTATTTTGCTTTATCTACAAGGATTTTTCTCATGAGAGTAATAGATTTTATTAGTAATTTTTTTCCCACAGCCCATCTCAAAAATTCCAATCAAGCCTAGGCCCACCCAAAATGTTGACAATGATGGGCCTCGAGCTTACAATTCTTTGGGCTAGGGCCTCATTCAATTACAAAACAATATAAAAAAGTCATAAGTCATTTCTCTTTCGGCATCTTCTGTCATTCATAACCGTCATCGTTTTTTGTTGAACGAGTCTTACGCATATAGTTAGCTTGTATATAGGATTATGTGATTTCCTGATCTGTTGTATCTCCTTAGTATTAGGAAGATTAGTTGTTGATATTATCTTCTCTTTTTCAAGTTTTGTATCTGATACTTGCCTATATAAATGGCAACTAATCAATGGAATAAATATCAAAAAGTTTCACAGTTTCTCATTTCCAGTTTCACATGGTAGCGGAGCAAGGTTCTATTTCATTGCGTTTTATTTCATTGATTATATCATAATCAAATTCCACTTATTTGCTAACCAATTCATATTCTCTATAACTGTGCTATCAATTTTTTTTTCGAGATTGGATGTAGCCACCGGATTAACGGTCTCTTAATGGTCTCTTCGAGAGTGAGATTTTCAGACATATTGAATGTGAAAAAAAAATTGATAGCACAGTTATAGAGAATATGAATTGGTTAGCAAATAAATGGAATTTGATTATGATATAATCAATGAAATAAAACGCAAGGAATAGAACCTTGCTCCGCTACCATGTGAAACTGGAAATGAGAAATTGTGAAACTTTTTGATATTTATTCCATTGATTAGTTGCCATTTATATAGGCAAGTATCCGATACAAAACTTGAAAAAGAGAAGATAATATCAACAACTAATCTTCCTAATACTAAGGAGATACAACAAATCAGGAAATCAAATAATCCTATATATAAGCTAACTATATGCGTAAGACTCGTTCAACATTTCTTTCCAATTTTCCTTACATTTTTCTTTTCCATTTCTCAAACTTGTAATCATTTTTTATAATCTTTTAGTTTTTTTTTTATTATTTCATTTCACACACCAAAATTCAGGTGTATTTAGGAAAAATCAGGACAAAGGATCGCAATGCCACAGGGTGAGTTAACCCCAAAAACTCATCCTCAGCTCAAATTGCAGACTGCAACTCGTCTGAATTAAATCAGAATCATTAATAATCGTTGGTCATATGGGGTGAATTTGTATCAAGACCTTGTAGTACACACCTCCCATCACACAATAAGAGTTGGTCATGCGCGAAATCATTACCTTATCCGCAAGGAGGGGGATGCCGAAGGCACGACATGGCTAGTGACTAGAGTGAAATCGTAACAAGGTAGTCGCACCACCAACGCCTAACTTAAAAAAAAAAATGTTAACCTTTGAATATAGTTTATAGTGGTGGTTTGGATAAATATGGTATACATCGGTCAGCAATCTAATATAATAAAGAGTAAAATACATTTAACAAATAACTTTTGCATACATGAAAATCTAACTAATAGTAAAGTTTGAGTGATGAACCATTTGTAGCAAACACTTGATGTTAGGTTCTTATTAGTGGTTCATCGACTAGAAAAGAAAAAATTAATACCTCAATTATATGTTTATTTGTACCTACAATTGTATTTATTTGCTCATTTAGAAGCCTATTTATGAAATTTCAATTTGTTAAAATATTTATAATTGTTGATGTGTCTTGAATTTTTCTATGGGTTTGATTATTGACCTAACCTGAGAAACCCGAGATACGACTAAAATTTAATATTCGTTGAGGTCTATTTCGATAACACCGTAATAGAGAGTTTAACCAATAAGGGGTTTGGAAGAGTCGGGATTAATCATTATGATTATACACTCTTTTTTTATAATAGTGAAAACATTTTATTGTCCTACCAAATACTACTTACCAAACCACGTTAGAAAAAACTTGCATTCTTTTACTTTTTGTTATTTCGTTTATCGATTATGTACTGTTACAAACTTACAACAATAAATTTGCTTAACCAATTTTAGATTACAGATACCGGTGAGTGCGGTGACCAACGTAGGTGGATGTCACCCTCCTTCAACTTCAAGACATGATGTTCTGGATTTAGAATCACAAGATGTTTATAAGGAAACTTATGAGAATCATTATTATTATTTTCTACCTATCCAATCCAACTAAACACACATGCAGCATCATTGGGTGCATTATCTCCCAAATGCTGGATCCCATTCTTCAGGGACGTCGATTTGTGTATTTATAATTATTGAAGGAGAAGATACGAATGGGCATTGAGATAGGGAACAGATCTCCGATATTTTAGTCACGCTTTCACACTTATGAAAATGGAACAATTATAATAATTAAGCGACCCAACTAGGCTCATCCAAATGGAACATCTCGAGCCTGCATGTATTCAGTGAGCTGTGGTTCAGATCAAAAGAAAATGGAGCATGAACCGGTTGGTCTCGGGTCTCGGGTTTTGGGTTTTGGGTTTTGGGTTCCGGTGATGTGCGCTTATTTGAACTTGGGAGTACAGAAATGCAGATATATAGGTTAAGACAGTGTAAGAAAGACGAGTGACAAAGTTGTCAAGAGAATGATGAGAATCATAATCCTTGTGGCAACCAAAAAAAACAATGTCAAAAACACATCCTGCTGTAGGCTTGACTAGTTGGGATGAGCTAGATGATGTCATTGAGGGTAGCGCGGTATTGTTGTTTGAACATCAACTTACCATTGAGATTTGAACATCAACAGTAATGCCATACTGGTCGGAAAGTGAATAAAAAGATGAGAACAACAATACGGTAGCGCGGTATTGTTGTTTATCTTGAGCTCCTTTACTTTGAAGCTCAAGCTGTAAATCTTTAGGGACAGCAAAACCAGCAAGCACTGCTGATGCAAAGGGTAGACACCAGCAATCTTTGAAAAAACACTCAAAAGCAAAGAGGAGAAAAATAAATCCAGTCCATAGTCCTTTCTATTCTATGTTAAGCTCACTTTCTCCATGACAGACAGATTACGCTTCCCTAACCCATCAAAGTTACTCTGTTTTCCATCTAGAAACTAGAATTTGATTCTAATACTAAGAGCAGAGTACACCTTTGACTTCATAGGGTTTGGTTCTCAATTTAGAATTTCTGCATCGAATCGCATCAGAAACACACTGGATTCGACTTCCTACCAACACAACTACAAGCAATTGACCTCCACAATCATCCATATGGATCACAAAAACAGCATCAGAATATATCACTAGTTAGAGGCACACGTCAACATTAATCAACGACGGATCACAAACAGTATAACTGGGGGAAAAAAGATGCAACTACATTCTAATCTAAATAAGAAATTACACAGAAATTATTACCTACAAGTAGAAGAGGTACTGCAAAAGCAACATATCATCAACTACACCAGCAGCAATCCTCCCGTTATTACAAAGAATACAAGCAAGTAGTATATATACCAACAGCTACAGCAGATACAAAAAATAATACCTGAGAAGAAGTCACTGCAGAAATCCACAAAAGTCTTCTCCTCTGATGGGTGACCTCAATATATCCTGCAAACTATACCCCTCCATCGAACCAAACCCATCAAGTAAACCATCGAAAAACCCATTATCCAATTCCTCCCCCTTCAATCCCATCATTTCATCCTCTAGATCCTCCTCCATTGCCGCCACCGCGCCCTTCCCCTTCTCCTCCTCAACAACCCCAACCACCGCCGGCATATGCCCTTCAAACAACGCCATGTGTCCAAACAACTTATCTTTCCTCGAAAAGCTAGTCCCACAAGAACATTTCCACCTCGACTCCCCACAGTGCTTCAAATGACTCTTCAAATCCGCCACAACAGAGAAACTCTTCTTGTTGCAACGATTACAGGAATACATCTTCGGGCAATGGCTCCTCTTGAAATGATTCCTCACACAAATCACCGATTTCAGCGGCCTAAACTTACTGTGCTTCTTGTTTCTGTTACATCCCTCGAACGGGCAAGAGAATCGCGTGCTCCGCCCCACACCTGAAGACTCCTTACCGTTAACTAACTTATCCGGTTTCGCCAACGCCTCAGGCGTCTTAAACTGGTTTCCATGAGCACGCATGTGCATCCGCAAATTCGCGTCACGCTTAAACCCTTTCCCGCATATCTCGCAGAAGTGAACGTGCTCCGCCAGCAGCTCCACCGCGTCCATCTCCACTATGTCATCACAGTCCATATCCACATCCTTTTTAGATTCTACTTTCAGATTCAATTCCGCCGCGCGCGGAGGAGGCGGAGGCGGAGGCGGAGGCGGAGGCTGCTGCTTCGGCTGATTTAGGGGTGGGGATATTTTAGCGGCGGGTTTGAGGTCCGGTGGATCTGAGGGTTTTGACGGGGTGAGTGGAGAGTATTGAGGCGGCGGTTGTTGGGAGCAAGCGAGGAGAGCGGCGCCGTTTAGGATGATCTGGTGGATGGCGGCAGAGATCTCGGATGAGACCATATTCATCTGATCTGTGCTGATTAAAGTGTGGCTGTTGACTGATTCCGCTAAGAACTGCTGCAGCGAATCCATTCTGTCACGGACTGCTGAAAGGTTGAGCAACGGAGTGCGAGGGTCGGCGACTGCACCGGGAACGGAATATTCCGACGGAAGCTGCCGAGAATCGCCGGCGTAGTTTGACATGGCTGTGGAGTTCGCCGGTTTTCGCCTCTTTCTTCCTTTGGATGGATGGAGTTGATAAACTTTAGGTGAGGTTTGACTTGATGGACTTAAAATAAGAAGTAAGAACCAAAGAGATACAGTCAGACTCATTATTGCACACGTGGCAACTGGTGAAACATCATGAGAAGCCGGTTTCCTATTTTAGCGGCTGAGGTGGGGCCATTAGCGAATGAGCCCCTGGAGGATAGAAATTGGAAAGTATTTTAGATTCCTAAAGTTTAGTGAATCATACACTTTTGTCCTTGGAGATTTTTTACTCAAACTTTAGTCCATTGTATATATTTATTTCATGATTTGAAGCTCTAAGCTCTTTTAGAAATAAATTTAATGATTTTTTTATTAAAACTCTATTAAAAAAAAATTGATATGTCAGCGTTAATTATTTGTAATGTTTGTGATACTTAAAGTACTCCCTCCGTCTTTTAATAAATGTCGTTTTGAAATAGTAAGAATTCGTAGAATAATGATCTTTGATCTTATTTTATTCTACATTGTTTCATTTTTACTCCTAATTTCCACTCAAATTACCACACCATCATCAAATTGGGTTGATGCATAAAAAAAAATTATCATTTGCACAAAATATATGCCTTGAAAAAGATAAAATGACAAATATTATGAACAGTAAGAATCCGTAGGAAAACGACATTTATTAAAAGACGGAGGGAGTATATGTTTCTATTTTTTTATAAATAACTTCAGTTTTTGTGAAATTAATTTATTATTTTATTTTTTTAAATGTGAAACATACTAGGTACTTTTGAAATTATTATCTGTAGTCTCTTTGTATCATCAACTTCTTTTTTTTTATAGTAAATTAAGTTAAAAGATCTAATATTTTTTTTTAAACATGAAAGACTTACTTGATCTAAAATATAAAAAACTTGAATTTATTAATAATGTCATTTTAATGTGTTACAACTTAGAACCCTGATTGAAAGTTAGGGTGTAATTAATTTCTAAAATTTGTGTATATAGTTAAAGGGTAAGTTGATGCTTTGATTAAGAGAATATTTTATTCAAGTACCAAGTAGCTATAGTTAGTGTAGTTTAAGGACTATTTTGTAGTTTTACCGTAGTTGTTGCTTGAGAATAATTTGGTAGCATAGAAAAGACATGCATAGTGCACCACATCACTTTCTTTTTTTCCTCCTAATTAATTATGTGACCTCAGTTTCTTAGATTCGAATTATTAAATTTGTATTATTGGCTGACAAAAGAAAATAATTTTCATGGTTTTCTTCATCTGGCAACAGTGCCGCTGTTGTGGACCAGACCTGCCAGTCCAACTAAGGATTTAAAAAGGAGGAGCTATATAGGTGGAAAAAGGGAGCCATTGCACTTCTTCCTAATAGTTCCTAAAATTTTATTATTTTTATATAAATTCTTTGTATTTGACCTCTCAATTTTTTTTATTCTTGTATTGTACTCTCTTCGGTTTTTATTACCTATCGTTTTGACTTAGGGACACACATTGAGGAGGCTGGATAATTCACTGTTTGACCCAAAAGAATTCCTTACTTTTTTTTGAACTTACGTTAATCCTTAATGTACGTCCGAAAAAAAATTCGGGGCAAAATTGTCTCAAATAGTGAGTCATCCGACCTCCTTAATATGCGTGCCCAAGTCAAAGCGACAGTTAATAAAAACCGGAGGGAGTATAATATTATCTTTAAAGTGGTATCCGTCTGTAACTCTTTATTCTTTCATAATTAGAGATGACGATAGTATGGATATGTATGTTTTTCACCCAAATTATATTCATATCATCTGATTTTTACCATATTCATATTCATATCATTACCACCTATTTTTACATTAGATCAAACTATATATATACTACTAACTATCCATACTTAATAAATATCCATTAATGGAAGAAAAAAAACTTTTAAAAAGCATCGGTTAGTATTTATGGGTTCGTAAATCAACTCATGTACTCCACCATGAATAAAAAAATTACTTCTAAAAGTACATGAAAAAATTCAAAAATAACAGTTTAAACACACAATCGAAATCTACATGAATTAAATTGAAAAATATTCAGAAACAGAGTAAAATTCAATAAACTACAAATCATCAAGCTCATTATCAAATAAACAACTAAGACAAGTCCAAATTGCAAGCAATCATGCTTGAGTTACTAGTTGTGCTTCCTCATCATTCTGCAGATCGCAAACGCTTAACGATTGTGTGAGTAGAGCGAGTTGTTTATACAAATGCGGCGCTGCTAGTGCTTGCCTGATTATCTGCTTATACGATTTACTTAAGGTTGAGATTTGTCACTCGTAGAAAAACTATGTTGTTTGGTTAGTTTACTATACAATTTTTTTTTTCAAATTTTTAATTATTTTAGTCAAAATTTTGTTTAAATTATAAAATAAAATAAATATTAATACAAACTTATTATTAATTTATTTATTAAAAGACTATATTATATATTTTAGTTTAAAGCATAATATATATGGATAATGGATAATGTGGATAATTAATCTTGTAAAACTATATACTATTTACCGTGGATAATAAATATTTATTTCTAGACTTGGGAATGGGCTGGCCCAGCCCGCAGGCTGCTTGAGCCCAGCCTATTTTGACTAAGGGCTCGACCCGCTTTGACGGAGCCCATTGGGCTAGGGCTGGGCTTGGGCTTCGAGGTTGAAGCTCAATCCCTAGCCCTCATAGCATATGTAGCCCCGCCAATTCTAAATTTACGAAAAAATAATTTCACCACGCGCGTCTTTTAGAACTTGTGTATTGTAAATTAGTTGGAAATTGATTGAAAAAGGAGAAAAAAAATAATGCACAAATACTAACAATACTTTATTAATTTAGTTTTAGGCATCAAATTACGAAAAAGTATTTTTACTCATAAAGAAAGAATATGATAAGGAGAAGACACGAATAATGGATATAATACTGTGCTCTTCTTTTTCTTTTCTAAGAAAAATAAAAAAACATAATGAATAATTTTTTTTCCAATTTATAAAATTAGGCCCGCGAGCCCGCACGGGTTTAGCCCGGCTCGACTCAAGCTTGGGCTAGGCTTGGACCTAGAGATTTGTTACTTAGTCCTGATCATGGGGCCAAAAAGCTCAGCCCGACCTACGCCCAGGTCTATTTATATTCATACCCATACCATTTACTAATGGATACTAAAAATAGATAATTAATAGATATAGTTGATATGGATATTCATTATTATCCGATCTACTGTTATCTCCACTCATAATAGTTTTTCAAGTTCTATTTTTTTGTTCATAAATCCTTCATATTTGTCATCCAAATTAATGTAAGTGGTTTGATATTTAATACCTTAAAAAAAAAATTACAAGTTTAATTTTTATATATATAAAAATTATTTACTAGAAACAAGTTAGCTCTTAATGAATAAAATCAATACCAACAACATTAATCCTCGTCCGATAGAATTAATTAAGGCTAAAAGAAACTATCGGGGATTTGTCTTCCTTCTCTCCAAATGACCGAGTCGCTGCAACATAAAGTCGTCACTACAATTCAAAGTTGAAAAGTTCTGATTGACGTAATCTTAATTTAATCTCTTAATTCGAGTGAAGATTTTGTTGCCCACTTGCCCAAATGAACATGTTGACATGAATTATGAAAATTGGCGCAAGACTTTCTCCGAAGATGCATTTGACAGGTAGGACCAATTTGAAGGGAAGTAATCAAAATGTATTTTTTATTATTGCTAGGAAATAATATTGTTATGGAAGTGGTAAGTGATCATTAATCTCCCCGTGACCACTTTCAAACCACCATCTCATAAAATATTGATTAACTTGGAAAAAGCTCACGGGTCATAAGTCGTGAGCTGACCTCAAACTCATCTAATAAAATTTGCCTACATAAATTGAGATAACTAATGAATTTAGCCCATCTAATACTTCTTCCTGTCTAAAATATATAATATTCGGAGTATTTACACGTAGTTTAAGAAATAACTAATAATTTTAGCTCCTAAACTCAAGCTAGCTCGTTAAAGTTTATTAGTAGGCAGTTTATTAATTATCTCAATTAAAACTCATGGATCAAACTTTAATAAATAAGTAAAAATTATTTAATCCTTTAGGATTTTTGTATATATAATTATGTGTAGGGCAGCCTAGGAACCGGTTTGGACTCAAAACCGAATAGGAATCGGTCAAATCCGAACCGAACTGGAACTGATAAAAAATCAGTCCAATTCCGATTTAAAAAAATACAAACTAGAAATATTTCGGTCCAAACTAGTTCTAAAAAATTGAAACTCGGTAAGTGAAACCGGACCATGTGTCTATATTTATTTATAATTTTTTTATATACAAAATAATATTATAATATGTAAATTAGAAAAATGGATAGAAAATACATAGAGAAAGTATTTATAATATTAATAATAGATATTTATTATTAATATTTATAATAATAGGTTAGAATCGAAATCAAACCAAAATCGGACCAAAATAAATGGAACCAAGCTGAACTGGACTATTTGTTTCCATCCAAGTCTTGTTCTCTAATTTAAAGAACCATAATAATCAGGTGGTCCATTATTTTATCCAAAAACTAAATCGAACCAGACCGTGAATTAGTGTACTCCTAAATGCATTTTGAGGAAATCTATCTAATAGTTTGCATTTACTTAAAGATTTTTGACAAACTGAATTTTTTATATAAATTTAATTGTGATTTTAGGTTTTATTATGGTCCTATTTAATGGGCCTAATCTTAAAATTTTCTATTTAAGGATTTAAACTTCTGAACTCTTTCTAACCCCAATGACTTGGGCATAAGCTTACTTAAAAATAGAGTATAATGCAGATATGTATATATGTTTTTTTAGAAAAAAACTTATTTACCTTAAAGGATTGATCAAATGATATAATTAAACTTACTCTTTAAAATAAACATATCAAATTTAATTACTCTAAAATAGCTAGCCAAAACTTATTTAATGAATAAACAAGCTAAGCTCGAGCGGAGCTTGAGCGGTTTGAGCCAAGCTCGGCTATAAAGAAAAATAAATAAGTTAAGTTTGAGTCTTATTGTTTAAGCTTGTTATGAGTTTGAGTCGAGATTAATTCTTTTTAAAATCTAACGAACCAAGTTTGATCACTCATAAACTCGACTCGATTTTGCTCAACTCATTTACAATTTTTTCTTTTGCATGTTACTAGAAAATGATAAAAGATTACTAAAACAATTATAAGGAAAACAGAGGAGGAAGAAAACATAGGAAACAAAAGGTAAGCAATGAGCCCATGATCTTATGGATGAGGATTGAGGCAGACTTGAATGATGGTTTGAACTTTGAACCAAAAAAGACGTAAGCAATGACTCTTTGTGAATTCATCCAAAGGCTAAAAGATTGATAAAGGCCGCCAAAGAATGGCAAACGAGAGGACAAATGCGTCGACCAAAAAGAGTCCAGGACTAGGAATACTTATATATCACCAAAATTATTGCGAAACAACATTTGACTAAAAATCCCTGTAAAAAATATATGTAAAAATTAATAAGCCTAGATGAATGTAGTAATGGAGATCTTTCTTCTGAGCTTCGTGGGAGCCTTATAATGCATCGCGAGTTGACGAGTTTAAGATCTGCAGATTGATGGTGTTTTAAGTCCGGGAATCGACGGCGGGTCTGGCGCAGCGGCAGCGGTGATCAAGGGGTGGGTGAAGTTTAGGGTTGCTACTGTGTAATTCGGGCTGGGTTTGATGTTTAGTTTTAGCGGGCTGGGCTTCTTTTCTGCCATTAACTCTCTGGGCCATGTTGGCTAGACTTATATCTCTATTTGTAATCTCTTTCTGGCTTTAGCCCATTTCATGAAATTCTTGTTTTCGGTTTATTCCTGATAAAAAAAAGTATATATATAGCAATTAATCTGGAGGTTAAATACTTTTCGCGTTTACTATATTGCGAAATATAACGGGGCTCCAAGGTGTTAGGGTGCGTTTGGTTAGCGGAATCAGGAAGGAAAGTGACTCGAGAATTTAAGATTCTGAGTTTTATTGCGTTTGGTTGTGACAAGGAATCACTCTCCCACGGAATTCAACTTTCCTTGTCTGTCTTGACTTTCACAAAAATGAAGGAAAGTGATTCCTTGGTTAGGGGGTAGGGAGAGTGATTCCCCCCTATAGGGAAAGTTAATTTTTTTGTTAAATGACATATTTGTCCAAAACTAATTATAAAAAATAACCTAATAAGACTTGTCTATTGTTGCAGTTATGTTTTTTTGCTTTGCTAGAACGATATGTGTCATACTTTACTATAATTTTCAAGGACTCTAATATGAAGGTTATGTCATTTGTCATGTTCTTTAACCTGCAAAAAACTATAGTCATAAAGCAAACTCATTTGATATTTTAACTGTTGAAAGATAGACAATTAAATAGAGAGAAAGTCTAACGTGTTTAGAGGAAACTGCGTAGCACAATATATAAAAAAAAAGAATAATTAGACACATAACAAGATAACAAAACACACCTAACAAGATAACAAAGACACAAATGTAGAAAATGATAAAATAGTCATTTTTCTTACTTTCCTTGAGGATTCCCAAGTACAAAACAAACAGAATAATATTATTTTCTCGAAAATCTTAAATCCCAACCAAACACAAAAAACTAACATTTCCCTCAATTACTCTCCAGGGTATCACTCTCCCGGGAGAGTGATTCCAAGGGAGAATGTAGCATTCCGTGAACCAAATGCTACCTAGGTATTTTTTATGGGTATTGTGGTTGGGAAAAAAACAATCGAAAGAAGAATTAAATAGGGATGACAACTGACTTGGATTTAGGTGGATGAGTATTTTAAATTGTTGTACAGGCAGGTATATAAATATCTAATTGATATCCAAAACTAAATTAAACTAAGTAGCCCTACCTATTAGGTTCATTACCCAATTGAATATCTAATTAAACTCATTTATTTATCATTTCACTTAATTAAACTCATTTACTAATTATTTTACCTAGTTTTTTTTTTAAAAATAAATAATATATATATATATATAATTAAGTGAAAATTGAGTACATAGACTTGTTTTAGCCATGTGGGCCCGGTTCATTACCTAAGGTCATTTTTTATCATTTTGTTTCATTTTTATTAATTTGAGTCTGTTTACCATTTGACTTTTTTTAACCATTTTTGTTTTTTTTTTATCATATGCGCTTGATTTTAATCACCTAAATTTATTTTTTCCTATTTTAGCTCGTTTGAAAACAAATAATGGTTATTGGACTGTGACAGCTTGTAGCGGATGTGTTACTAGGTTGGATATATAGTGGCACTTTAAACCAATTAATTAACCATGCTATGTGGCCTTTTGACAACAAAGTTCTAGCCCAAAAAGCTGGTTATGAAAACCAAGAAGCTAAAATTGGTGTTTGGTGAACACCTTTCAAACTGGGCTTCTTGAGAAGTTAGGGCAAGGTTTTGGAGAAGCTTGGATTTGCTCATTTCTCAAAACCAATGGTTTTGGCAAAACACGGGAAAGAGGTTACAATTTTAAGTGGAAAAAAATATTAGATACAAGTTGTCAAAATTACCACTTGTACTAGGTATAAAAAATACCATTCCACCCCAATCTTATCTTTTGCAACAACAAAAAATTGAGCAAACTCTGACTTCTCTCAATCTCCATTTAACAAATCCTAACCCTCGTTTAGCTACCAGTTCGCCGTCGTCAAGCCACCCACCTTGCTGTCGTCAAGCCTTCTCTACACGCTCACGCAAAACATGACACGAGTCTTCTTCTTCCTCTCTCTTTTTAGCTTTTCTCGCAGGAAATTCGAATTCGAATTCCTTTAACTTTCAATTCCTCAAAATCAATAAGGTATAGCTGCTCTCTCTCTCCTGTTGTCATGGTTTAACGTTTAGGAGTGTTTGGTGTTTTACTGATTGTGTCAATTGAACTTTGGAGGATGCTAGCTAGTTGCTTCTGTTTCTGATGCGATAGTGAAGAATTGGGTGTCATTTTGGATGGGAATTGAAATAGAGTGAAAAGAGAGAGGAAAGATATGGGAGGTTGTTGTTGCTGTTGTTCCTCCAAAGAACCAATCCTCAATCCTGCGTCGCCTTTCTACTATGTAAGTTTAGCTTTATTATTTCATATTTTTGCTGCGTTTTTATGTTATATATCACGTTGCCGGTGACTTTTATGCGGGTGTTTGAGTGTATGTGTGTATGCTTATTGTCCTACTTGAGCTTACGATGTTAGATTTTGGTTTTGTGGGATT
>NBIL01108356.1:6520-23291 GCA_002752925.1 Viola pubescens var. scabriuscula | reverse complement strand
GAAATATGGAGTTTTGTTAAAACTTACGAGGGAGAGGTTTACCACCCTTCGGAGTCCTGCCCGGCTCGAATTCAGAGTAGTCGACACTCAATATGATGACCGGATTAATTACCGGATGAACCGGTCGGCAAAAAAAAATAAAAAATTAAAATCCTAAATGTTTAAATTTTAATTCAAACGATACAAGTAGAGCATGTAGAAGTTTGGAAAAAATTTCGACACATTCCTAACTTTCTATGTCAACACTCATGTTGATTAATCCATTAAAGGATAGATGTTTTATCTTATCAATTATTTCATATATATATATATATGTATACAAAAATAACGTAATAATTGTGAGGTGACGAACCACTCATCACATTTTGCTAATTAAAAATTGAACAAAAGAAAAACATGAACGAAACTTCTATTGACCTTTGCTTATTTCAACGTTGATTTATAGAATTACGTATAATGTACATGCATATTGTACACACTTGTGTGTAGTCAACTTTAGAAAAAACAAAACATACTAGTAGTAGCTAGTGAGGGCGTGACATAAATTTATGCCATAATTAATTTCAAACCTTCTCGTTTAAATTTGATATATAATCTCTCTTTTTCGGGAACCTTCTCCTAAACTAATTAAACAGTTTTCAAAATGATAAAAATGAATGTGTTATATGTACATTGTACTTAGTTTGAAGAGAGATAATATTAAAAAAGATTGGTGTAATTTATTACTAATTCTAATTGTTTTGTTTCGAAACAAAGATATCCTTTCATCTTGAGATCAGGCGTATGCCAAGAACTTTTTAGGTCATTGTTGCTCATAATAGCCCTAAAGAGGAAGTTCCCCCCTCGAAAAAAGTATAATATTCAGGTTGTTAATCAAGCGAAATTTATTAAAAAACGTACATTGTTCCAGTGTTGATATTTTATTTTGATTTATTTTTTCATGAAGCTTCTCCACATTTTTCATGGTACGCGCTAATATTTGTTGAAATCAAACAGAACTAGGTAGCCGACGCAATGCCTTTCAATTGAAATCATAATCCCCATCAATCAATTTCCCAACTAGAAAAGAAAAAAATCAACAATATTATATCGTCAATAATATAACACACATTGATAGTGAATGGAAAAACACTCATTCTCCTCAATTCTCATCAACTTGTTAATTTGTTTAATTTTCTTCTCTCTCTTTTTTGGTGGCCGGGGAGATATTGAATTAAATGGATGGACCCAAAAAGAAGAAACGCGAGTTATATAGTCCTTTTCATAACCCATACTACATATGAAGAAGAAAAAGATGCATCATATAGTATGTCACAAATTTCCCATCTCCATCATCAAATCCATAAACCTTATCGTATATGAAAGCTTGTGTCATCTATGATTGAGTATCATGTTTTAGGATCGGAAAACAACGAATTAGTAAGTATATATATTAAAGATTAAGAATTGAAAACTATATAGTATAATTACATTATGGGCCCTATTTTAGTTTTATTTAGCTCCGACTTTTTCTAAAAAGGGATATAATCAAAGACCTTTTGATGACTATTAATTAAGTCCTTTAATGATGGTTAAATCTTGGAGCTTTAAGGATCCTAATTCTTTTTATTACATATATATATATATATACTAAAACTAAGTAATCCTTGAAAAGGATAGATATATCGTAATATGGTGCGCTGTACTGTACTGCATCCGTCGGCCATTTGAATATATAGTGCTCATTAATTAAGTTAGGCCCATTTATATAAGTGGACCTGTTCCGATAAGCAGATTAACCCAATTATATTATACAATTGCAATCTAGCATCAAAACATTTTTCAAAGAAAAAAAATACATTTATTGGTAATATTAATTATTCCAAGCTTTAACAATCATTAAAAATAATTAATTAATTCAAGAAATAAAGCATGACTTGGTAAAGACGGCGATAATATCTTAGTAATATATAGCACCTCAAATTTCTACAATTAAGTTTTATATATATTTGTTTTTAATTTTTTGAGTGTAGATTATTACTATGTTGGTTAAATGAGTCAATTGCATCATTTTCGTTTAAAAGTTTTTTTTATTTTTTTTATTTTTTATTAGTAGAAACATCAAGTTCGTTTAAAAGTTAGTCACACACGTATTGTACAACTGGGCGTGTATGTAGCCAAACCCGATTATTATTGTTAGCCAAACTGTCACTTCTTCTTGAATGCGAAATGATTGACTATCCATTGCATTCTCGACAAGTGTCAACCAATTTGAAAAGGATTTTGACGTACCCAAAATCACGGAATTGAAATTCTACATTTCCATTGAATAAGAGATCGCTAGTTTGATTGATCATATAACAAAATGAAGCTAGCTCAATGTAAATATCAATAGGAAAAAAATATATTAGTAATGGAGATTTTGATTTGTCCTAATTTACCTAGTTATATACCTATTCCAAAGTTCATACCCTTTGTCCAAAGTGTAAGAACAACTTATAGGTGCACCAAAAAAATCTACATTTTCTTTTGAATGCATTGCTGGCTATAACGTAACATGCATGATACAACAACGAGTAAATGACAAAGGAGCCCTCTAGCTTTTACAACCACTGAAATGCTTCATTCAATCCATTGGATCTGTTTCTTAGATGTCAGCCATATCTTTTGTTCCCTTTTTCCTTAAAACAGAACTCACCCATATTATTAATTACTTAATTAATTAAAACTATTAGCTTATTGTAATAAACTCAAATTAAAATCTGAGTTTTCATGGCAAAAATAATGAGCATTATAATCATGCAGGCCACTCATTATTAACTGATATAAATATGCAAGCTTATTTATTATTATTATACCCGCTCACTACTAACTGTATATAAAAAATGAGTGTTTCTGTAATATTTAGGAGAAATTATTAGATATGCGAGATGGAGGAAGTGATGATCATAATCCAAATGCCCTCAATCATAACAAGAGACCCAAACCAAAAAAAAATGGCTAATTTGTGGCTGTATGGAGTATGTACATATATTAATATACGTATTGATCATAATTAAGATAATTAAAGATGTATTTAATTAACTACTAATGCGAATTTAATTTGGAGAAGTTAGTTGAAAGTTAGTTGGTCAATGAAGAAATTATTGATGACGGGTAGAATAGTTGCACATGTTAGTTTCGTAAATCAGAAATTTAAATCTCAATGTTGACTAATATTTCCTCTAACCGGTCTATACTTAGTCTTAATATTCGAACTAATTGTCACGTCAAACGGCTGTTCCATGTGATTTCATGTGTTTTTTCCACATCCTCCTCAGTCCTCTCCTCTCCCATCATATATCATATAAACCCACACTCACCGAACCAAACACTCTCTCTCTCTTATACAACGTTAACTCAACCGGTCAAGCATCTATCATAGGTTTCTAAGGGTCAACATTTGGTCATGTTCTTGAAGATAAATCAATTCACAATTCTGCATATAGCTTTAGAATTGTTTATAACTAGCGGCTATCATTGCTGTGAATGATTTAGGCCGCTCTTACATTAAAAGTTACTAGCTAGCTAGTTCAATATTTATTTATTAAGTAATATGATGAACTCTTTATCTCTTAATTAATAGATCGGTATGATGTTGATATAATTAATACGATTAATCCTAACCTATTAGTGTAAAGAGTTTATTTATGATAAAAACGTACGAGTTTTTTAATCATTAAATGAATGTGTAAATGATGTTTAAGATCTCATCTTTCAAAACCTATAAGGTATGGATTTGGGTTGTGGAAAATATGATGTCAGTTGGGTGATGAATGAAAGTCATGCTTCAATTTCGGAAACAAATGAACTTAGGAGACGAGTGACACTTCATTCCGCACTATTAAATATAGAGTATATTGTTAGCTAGGGAAAAAACAAACATTTTGCAAGAAAATGAAACCAATACTAACGTCATTTATTTTAGGGGCATAATTTCTTCTATTATTGTTTTTTTCAAGACAATAATGGACGGTTAGCCTAATGTTTAAGCCACGATTATGCACTATATTATTTTCTTTATTTATTTATTTTTTGTGTCCAAACCGGCCTTAGATATAATGGCATTTGAAGTAAGGATAGAGTATAGTACTGGTATGGTAGAGGGGTAGAGCATAGATCCATGAGCACTGCCGCACGCCGCACCAAACACATAACGTAAACGCGTTAGACATATTAATTGTGCACCCAAAAACATTTCTCTTGGAAGTACTAAAACTTGTAGTTGTACGAGTAGTAGCAAGCTTTTCAAGAAGGAGATGAAAATTAAAAAATTATAAATGAAGGGGCTTGGACTGTGATCAAAACATGAAAATTAAATTTAAACTACATGTAGTTGGCGTGCATGAATCTTGTTTAATTTGTACACTCTTTATCTTCCGATTTTTAATATTTATTTTTTTAACTATAATCATACACATATTAAAGTAATCATTGATTTCAGTAACAAATACACTCCATTAATTATCTCTCCTCACTATATTAATTATTTCACTTTAAATTAATCAATTAAAAATTAACGTGTTTTAAATTGATTGGATTAGATTTTGTAACCTATGGAAAAGATAAAAATTATAATTAAAAAATATCAACTAACCTCCTATAAATTATTAATACAACAACTAATTACAAAAAAAAATTACCAAAATGGATAACTATAAAAAATCGAAGGGAATAAGAATTAAAGAAATGATTGATTCATATTCTCGATATATTTTTAGCTAATTACTCTCAATGAATGACTCTATTAAATAGAGTCGATCAACATTAATCTTGAATTTATAATCCATTGGAAATGATGAAAATGATAATTTTTTAAAAACAAAAAAAAAGAGACTAGGAAATTATTATTATTATTTTGGAAACCGAGGGAGTAAATGATGTACATCATCATCAAGATTGAATTCCACACAAACATCTAGTAATTGATCAACTCTCTCGCACTAAGTCGACGCTTTAAGAGGTAGTATAATGTTTCTAACAAAATAATTACTATTTCATATATACATCAAAATAGAATTAGCGAGACATTATTTCAAGTGTAAATGTATCTAACCAGCCATACTGTAGTAATTGATTATCTCTCTTTGTGTATATAAATCTAAATTACCGTAGATATTTTTGTTTAGATAATGTATATCATACATAATTAATTAACTTCCAAGATTATTATTATTATTATTTATTTTGGAAAAAAAGAATTGTAAACAGCATGCTGGAGGAAAACTATGGTAGCATCTTTGTGTTGGTGACCTACTACATATGTGGTCTACCATGTTCACATGGGGCATATGCCTATTCTTTTGGCCCGATGGCAAAGCATATGACATTGAGAGCACACTGTGGAAACGCATTTGACATTAATTATATTCCTTTCTAAGACATCCACAAATATACATACTACATGATTTTGGTGGATCCAAGTCAAAGGAACTTATAAAAAAATTAATTAGTCAATCCACATATATACAATGTACCATTAAGAAACAATTAGGGTTTGTTTACTTGTAGAGATTTTTTCTATTTTTTAAGAAAAAATCTAAGAAAAAAATGTTTTTACTTGCTATTTTTTAGTTTTGATTTTCAAGAAAATATGGTTTTCTAATCTTTTTATTTTATCAGAGAAATATAAATCTAATCTAAGTACGTAGTTTTCTAATTTTCTCCATTAATTATGTTATGGGAAAAAAGAAAAAAAAAACTAGTGGTTTTTTATGTAAGGGAGCTGGGTATTTAATTTTTTTCACTTATCTCATTTTTATGTTTATCATTATCTGTTACACTATATTTATCACTCTCATGTATTTCTTATTTTCCATTGCCCTATATTCTTCTTTAAAATAAATAACTACTAATTATGAATATCTTGTTAAAATGCTATTATCTATAATAATACTTGTAATTAATTATTTTAGCTACGCATGGGCGTGAGACCCATCATCTCATCATCTAATAGAAGTACCTCCTCAACCAATCCTCGACAGACACGCAGTCATTCATTTTCCTCGACTACATCAGTTTGTAGTAACTATTGAGTGTAGTCGTCGCTTTAAGAAACACCACATGTTAACCCCCAATTACATATTTGATATTTTAATCATCTTCTCCTACTCCTTTTATTTCTCCCAACTTGGGAGACTAAACCTATAGTCTAATTATTAGTACCATAACCATTCGGAGGGGCGGCACCTAGAAATAAGTGAAAACTAATTTTCTAAAATGCAGACATTTTTCTTTGCGCATACTTAAATATTGAAATTGTTGCCACATGCAGCGCTTACGTTGCGCCAGGTGCAATGATCCTAACACGGCATCTGGAAAACTATGCAGAGAGGTTACTTACATGCAAGTTGCAACTGTATATGTATTCGATCGATTCAAACTGTCTTACCGACCTCATCAACCGAATTCAGCCGTAGTTTAATTATTTGGGTGGTGGATAAGGCCTCAACAAGTGGTTCTGAATGTTTGACTCAATTATGATTACACCAAATTTAAACTCTCACGTTCGATTAACTCCATTAATATTATCCATTATGAGCAGTCATTCTCTTATCATTAATAAAATAACTTTGAGAGAGAAATTATACCGATTTATATATATATTAGAAAATGTATTAGTACCTCTACCATTACTCATTCATAAATGATTAAGCGAATAAGTTTAATTCATCCATATATTTTGTATTCACAACATATATCAACCATAAACGTCATTAATATTATTTGTCCTAGGCTTCTCTAATTATTGTTGTTTATTTTATAAACTATAGTTTTAGTCCATGTTCCCATACCATGTGCTATATTGTATATAATTGTGTCCATTTTTTATTCGCATCTGATTGGTCTATTAAAATATAAAGTATTTACGACAATTTAACTTACCGGGTGAGACACACCAACCATTTTTGCATGTGTTGAACCCCACTGATGAACTCAAGAATATTACCTCGGCTTAATTATCTAAAACATCTAATTAATAAAAAAGAGAGGAAGATTCTGATTCTGAACAAGGAAAACAGGAAGAATTGAAGTAGGTGATGTAGCCATAAATCTGGTCGTAATTGACAAGAATCGGACAAATACATATAGCTTATCATTAAAATTAAACAAATTAAGACTTTATATGATAAAATCAGAACAAAAATCCAAACACATGCCAAAGAAATATTCCACCAACAATTGATTAATTATTAATGATTTGTAATTATTGGTAGTAAGATATATAAAATGACAAAATTAGTGAGTCACATGAGATAAAAAAAGAAGAATTAATGTTTTCCATTCAAAGATCTTGCAAATATTTCCAAGGCTTCCACCTAGATTCCTAGAGATTTAGTTATCCTTTTAATTCTGGAAAAAAAAATTCACTTTCTATCCTTCATTACTGCGGAGACTCCATAGAATAATCTCATTCAAGGGGTGGCGCTATCGAGTTTTTTTTAAATAACTTTTTAGAGCAATTATTTTCATTTTTACTACGTTTTTTTATGTGAGATTTATTACAAATTTCAAAAATAATGAATGAAGGGTAGAGAGAGAGAAATAAAAGGTTGATGAGCTAGACTGGATTACACCTCTTGAAATCTCATGGGCCATTTCTTAATCATGAACCGAACCGAACCTAACCCTATTGAATACAATATTTCTCACCAAATTGAGTATCCATCTTGTATTAGGAAACAAAACCACCCCCAGGTATTTAATTGTTTATTTGTGTATAACTATGGATATTTTTTTAGTCTTTACATTTTGATAAAATTTCTCAATTAAAAATACATATACATTGTGTAAATCTTAAAATGTATTCGTTTTTTTCCGGGGGAAAATTGAGTGTAATGTCAATTCACAGTTTACAACATATCGCACTTATAAATAGACGAGTTAGCATAAATAAAGTTGTAAAACGGGTGACACTAAAAAAAAAAAAAAAAACCAATATCGACTAATTACCTATATTAACCTTTCATTATAAACACATTGTAATGTGATGACTACTTAATTAATGGACGGCATGATTGCTATACAACCCTCCTTTGGCATCTTCGTAATCCTTGAACCAATGCTACACAATTTTAATTAATTACCCACTTGCTTTATTTTAAAAGAAAGAGAGTAAGTAAATATAAATTATAATAATTTAGCATATAGCACTACTTATCTTAATACACATAGATATGGCGTGGCACCGCCAAATGCAATTTGCATATACAGTATACACACACCTAGCTAAGTTGTAACTTTCTTTCATAGTAAAGTTGGCAAATGAGAGGTTACAGTTCCTTAAAATTTACCTTTAATTAATTATACCAAAGCTTTTCTTGAAAAGCATGCAGTAATGTATTACTACTATAAATTATATAAACCCTACTTTTCTTACTTACGCGTAAGAAAAGTATGCTAAGGGCATTTTCCGAATAACTCTAATTTTAATTTATACCTAAAAAAGTTGGCAAATAAATACCGCGCCAAAAGAGTCAAGATATTCTGCCAAAACGCACGCCCCCGCTCTCTTCCTAGCAAGTACCGCCGCCGACTACAAACAAAAGTTAATATATATATCATCTTGCTCTACTAATTCTAAAGAAGAGTCGTAAAATATATAATTTAAAGTACATATAGTGGTACTATATATAAAAAAAAGTAATAGAAAAGTAAAAGAATGCATTTCTTTGTGAAATATAGGTAACAGATAGTACTTATAGTAGAACAAGAACTGTATTATTATATATATATTCTTTTTTCTATTTTTTTCTTTCTTTTTAGACATGAAATTAATTATGTTCGAGCATTATCGGGTTATGATGAGGATGACTCTCCTAATATGATCTACTTCATTCTCAAAATTAAAATTCAAAACATTAGTTAATGGTAGATAAATTTCTTATTAGTTCAATCGACGAGACTTGTCAACATCAAAAATTGTATTATTATTCTATCACATCCTAGCTAAAAGTAGAAATCTTGATGATTGATGAATACTACTAGCAAGCTGGCTATGAATGCAAGGCTGGTGGTTGAGATTAGATATATATCCTTATATCGTGCATGGGATATGATACATACTATACTGTCTATCCTCTCTTTTTCAATTTTTCTTCTTGTATTCTATTTGGAGTTGAGTAAAAGAGGGAATGATGATAGTACTCATTTCCAAAGTATAAAAGTTTCGATATATTTATACAAAAACCTCATAAACGCCAAAGCCATAGCTCTAAAAAACCTCTACATTAAAAGGAGAGAAGCTTATGGAATTCAAGGTTACATGCACATGCCCCCCTCTGCTTTCCCATGAAATTTCTTTCTTTGCATTCTTTACAATCGATACCAGCTAGTGGAATGGTGGGTCACATCTCGATTTTCCTCAAGTATTATTTTTCTTCCCGAATATTGGTTAGAATCAAGTGATATATATAAAATTTATTTATTTTTAATTAAGATTTCAATTGAATTAAGCTTTAAAAGTGAAACAAATTATATTGAGAAATTCATTATTTTTTGAAATGAGATTAGTCTTATGTCCAGAAAAAACTGAGATAGAACACCCAATAAGATAAAAAAATCATAAAGCTTCTGTACTTGCACAAAAGTAACCAAACCCTGGACACCTACGCTAGCTAGCTACGCTAATTAGTAATTAGGTTGTATGATGGTTAATTAATAATGGCCATAATCAAGTTAACAAAATGAAAAGCTGATCATAGTTTACTAGGACGCGTGTTCAAAAGTGAGTAATCTCTCAATTACCGAAAGTTGGCAACATGGTTTATTAGCCTTCCACGTATGAACATCAAGGTTCAGTTTATAGTTTAACACACCCAAGAGTACTTGTTTAGATTCATGCTCCATAGCTACAAAGATTTCGAGTTCAACCCCTTTTTTCTCATCGGGACGTGCTTAATCACTCCATTCAAGAACATAATTAAAAAATAAATAAAGTAAAATAGCTAGTACATTATATAGCTAGTTAATTAAATAAAAAATATAAATGTTTCCTATGTGTTAAAATGGTTTCTTATAAATAAAATTAAATGGGTATATATTCTCTTTTTTCCTCCATTTTTTGAAAGGTAGAAAATAAATATTTTACGTTTTTTTAGTGGGTTAACGCAGTGTAAATAAAGTTGATTTTAGATCAATTGGGTTAGGAATACCTGTAGTTTTTTTCATAGGCGAGTGTGAAATTTAAACTCGGATGAGTCTCTACTAGTAACTAATTAAAAAAATAATTTAAGCTGGCATAATATCATAATTTTTAGATGTCATAATTTGGAGATCCAGTGTGATAACGCTAGTGTTGTGCATGCGATCAATAAGGACCGGTCCTTTCCGAACGCTAGTATGGATTTGGTGCGTCGTATCAAAGGCCTCATTAGCTCGAATGGGGGTAGCTTCCGGGTTGTGCATGTCTATAGGGAAGCTAACTGTGTAGCGAACGGGTTAGCTAATTTAGCTTTTGGGCAGGGGTCCGGATTTCAGTGGTTTGACGAGGTTCCTCCTAGTCTATCCATGCTTTGTAACGGAGACAGATGGGGCTCTTTTTCCTATCGTAATATAAGGCGTTAAGCCTCTCTTTTCCAACAAAAAAATCATAATTTTTTAAGATAAATTAAATTAAAATAAATAAGAAAAAAATCTAAATAGTATTATTATTTTTGTTTGTATGTGTTTGAAAATTTTGACATTCTCGTGGGGGTCCATTAGGTGGCAATAGAGTGGTGTGAAATTCGAGTTGGCGGAATGGGCTTTGTGGGCCGAAACAGCCTCACAACTTAGCGGGTCGCAATCCCGATGCTTGGCGCCTTCCCGCTGGGAGTTATAACTTATAAGATGTTGACATGGGAGGAGGACCCTGTTCTCGCAACTTGCTCATCTTATCCACGTGGGCGTATCATGCTCATCCCAGTCATCTGCCCACGTGGCTATCAGTTTCTATAATTTTTTTTATTTTTTTATTTTACAGATAATTGAAATTTGGAAAACACTGCGCTGAGTGTGAATTGTGGGTCCAATAAAATCAAAATGAGAAAAATGACTAAACGAAGGGTCCCTTTCGTTGCTCCCTAATTCTCCCTCTAATCTTCCTTTTTTGTTGTTTGGTTTCGCCTAATTTAGTAAAAAAGAAAAAGGGGAAAAAAAGATTTAAGGTATTTTATATTATGTTAAAATTTGAATGTTAATGTTACTAACAGGTAATTTATCGAGGATTGCATTCCTTAATTGGTCAATTCGATACGAATATAATTAACATAGACTAAAAGATACGAGTGACGCCCAATTTAAAGAAGAAAGATTTAAATTAAAAAGAGAAATGCTTGAATTGAGCTCATAAATTCCACAAGGGCTCGCTACAATAATGCATGAGGAGAATACAATAATTCTTACCACTACATACTATACACTCTACAGTAACGCATTTGGCTGTTGGAATCTCTAGCTATCTTGACACAGAATCTTGCTTCACATGTTTTTATTTTTGAGCTAATTTATCCATGGTAATGCCTAATCCTTTGGTGACTTGGTCGGCTCTAGAAGCGTAAATCCAAACCTTACTACATGTTGAATAAAAACCAATCTTCAAGCAATTAAACTCCTAAAAATGTTTTATTTTACTTTAAAAACACAAACAAAATATATGTAATATATAAATTGTATGTTAATAATAAAATACCAATAGAAATTATGTTCACGTCTTACGTGCGCGTATCAAAATTAAAATAACGCAACCCCTATTAGGAAACTAGAAACTTAATTTATATATAAAATACAGATCGATCAAAAAATTCAAACTCAAAATTTTAAAATTCAATAAAATACTTCAACGAGTTTAACAACCGTAGTGAAAAAACCTTTTGCCGGATAAGAGTAAACAAAATGTAACCCACAAAAGTTGGTAAACCCACATGGAATAAATAATCAATTTTAAGTGTAACAAGCATTAAAGAAAAGGAATGTAATAAATAATAAGAGAATATTAATGTCAAAGTATATAATATAAGCAAATAATCAATAATAGTCCTTAATAATAATAAAATAATAATGGAAGGGCCGCTGTGGTAGGCTTATGATTTTGAAAATGACCCTCTCAAATGGCATTAACTCCCCCACTTCCAGCACATGCTCCTCCTCCTCTACCTCCTCCTCCTCCCCTATTTATACACCTCCTACTCTCTTCCTCTCATTTCATCTCAAAAACTCAATCTACTACTTCTTCTTCAACAACAACAACAACAAGAAATTCAACAAAAATCAACACAATCTCTTACAAATCTTCTTAATTTGATCATCAAATCAAATAAAGTTTCACTCTATCTCAAAAACACCAACAAAAACATCTAAAGTTCAAACCTTTCTTCTTCAATCTTTGAACATCTAATCAAAAAATGGAGAATTTATTCCGTTTATCTGAAAATGATGATTTCTCCTCTCGTCGTTGCATTTGGGTTAACGGCCCAGTCATAGTTGGTGCCGGCCCATCTGGGTTGGCCACCGCCGCTTGCCTGAGGGACCAAGGTGTCCCCTTTGAGGTTCTCGAGCGAGCAGAATGCATAGCTTCTCTATGGCAGAAAAGAACGTATGACAGGCTAAAACTTCACCTTCCTAAGCAATTCTGTCAGCTACCAAAACTCCCATTTCCTGAAGAGTTTCCTGAATATCCTTCTAAGAGGCAATTCATCGACTACCTGGAGAACTACGCCAGACATTTTGATATCAACCCAAAATTCAATGAGTGTGTCCAATCCGCAAAGTACGATGAGACTAGTGGGTTGTGGAGAGTGAAAACTGTTTCCACAGCTGGGTCTGCTCGGACAGAGACAGAGTACATTTGCCGGTGGCTAGTGGTGGCTACTGGAGAAAACGCAGAGGGAGTAATGCCGGAAATCGATGGTTTGTCTGAGTTTGGTGGGGAAGTGATCCATGCCTGCTCTTATAAATCCGGCGAAAAGTTCACCGGAAAGAAAGTGCTAGTTGTTGGGTGTGGCAACTCTGGCATGGAAGTTTCTCTTGATCTCAGCAACCATGATGCTCATCCTTCAATGGTGGTCCGCAGCTCGGTAAGTTATTGGATTAGTGCAAAAGATTCAATCTTTTTGGACAGGAAATGATAATTTGAGATGCGGGTTCTAATGGGTTTTTCTCCTTTTTGGTTTTTCAGGTTCATGTTTTGCCTAGAGAGATATTTGGCAAGTCAACATTTCAATTGGCTGTTCTGTTGATGTCATGGCTACCACTTTGGCTGGTAGATAAGCTGCTATTGATCTTGACATGGTTTATCCTTGGAAATGTTGAGAAATTAGGGCTAAAGAGGCCATCTTTAGGTCCATTGACTCTGAAGAACACCATGGGGAAAACACCTGTATTGGATATCGGCGCGTTGGAGAAGATCAGATCTGGAGACATAAACGTAGTTCCTGGAATCAAGAAATTCTCACGTGGTCAAGTTGAGCTTGAAAATGGTGAAATCCTTGATATTGACTCAGTTATTTTGGCTACCGGATACCGCAGCAATGTCCCCTCTTGGCTTCAGGTGAGAAAATGTTCTATAATCCATTCCTGATGTTTAAAAACAGAAAAAAAAAATGATACCCATTATCTGAAATTTGTCATTGAACAAGTTTACTAATGAAAGTTTTGATCTTTTTGATTACAGGAAGGTGATTTTTTCTCCAAAAATGGATTTCCAAAAGCACCATTTCCTAATGGTTGGAAGGGAAAGACAGGGCTTTATGCAGTTGGGTTTACAAGGAGAGGGCTCTCTGGTGCATCATCTGATGCAACCAGGATTGCACAAGACATCGGTCAAGTCTGGAAAGATGAAACTAAGCAGCAGAAAAAGAGACCAACTGCTTGCCATAGACGTTGCATTTCACAGACGTTTTAAACAGTTTTACTGCCATCCATTTTACTACTGCACAGAGTTTCAAATTAACCAGACAGAACAGAACAGAACAGAAACATTTGACTTTGTTTAGTGATCAGGTGTCTTATGATGTAAAGAAAAAACTAATAATACCCACACCAAAAAACGGGAAAAAAAATACTACACAAGAAAGGAAAAAAACAGAGTAGGATACAGGGAGCCCTCTCCAATGGCCCAAAGTTTTTTGATGAATTTGGGCAGTTTTTGTAAACTGAGGATGACGAGGCTTTTTTCATCTTCTTAGTTTTCATGTACTATATACATCAATATTGCTGATAAATACAAATGATATCTTCTATTCTTTGTCATTCATTGTGTTCTAATTTCTTCCTTCAGTTCTGATAATCGCTCGCAAAAACGTCTCGAATTTGGTTTTTTGTTTATCACAAGTCTGAACAAAAATGTCATGAATTATTACTGTAATTTCTTTCGTGGTGTATTCATCGATTCTGGCTAGCTGCAGAGTTGTCAAATGAGCATTTAAAAATGGATAAAAAAAACAGAGTTGCTAACCAATTTCCCCAAACAAAGCTTTACAGCCATGTACAGTATATACTATAAACTTTGAAGGAGAGAGTGCAATTCTTTCGGCTATCAAAAAACAATTAAAGCCATGGAATAGACTATCTGTAATATTCTCTCCACTAATCTGTAATAATTTAACAACATGACATGCACTTGCTACTAAAAGAGGCTTTAATAAGTCTTTGTATTTGAATTTGTTAACAATTATGAGGAAATAATGATACTAAAAAAAGATTAATAAATATAGTTAATCTTACATTCCATTTTTAATGTTGAGGATCAAGTGCGTTTTTTTTTTTTTTTTGTGAAAAAAGAAATTTATATAGTTGAAATTCTTAACATGTTAGATAACTCTTACGTACAGATAAATTTACTTCCTAATTGATATGAAAGATTAAGTTTCGAGTTTGACTCTTTTTATCTAGATTCAATAGCTAACTCTCACGGTGGTTGTACCCATGTTGGTTAATTAGGACTTACAAGAAAAGTACTCCCTCTGTTCCAAATAAAATGACAATTTTACTATTTTTTAGGTGGTTTTTTTGTCTAACTTTACTAACTTCTCTTTTATCATCGAGGAAATATGGTTAGTGTGAGTAATAAAGTAGATAAATTAGAATAAACTAAGAATAGTACTAATATCAAATATAAACTTAAAAGTTATGAAAATTAATTTCCTTTAGTATGTATAAAATATCAAATAAATTATTTAATTTGATACGAGAGTAGGAAGAGTATTATAGTTGAATAAAAAAAAAAAAAAAAAGAGTATTATAGAGTTGGGTTTTTATTTTCGTGAGTGTACAAGGCAAAGGCCCACTTATTCAGTTGTTGTTCAGATTGGCATCTTGCTATCATCAGATGGGTAGGGCCCTATACAAAAATAAAACATGGGGTAGGGCCCAATAATGCCATGGAACCTTACTTGCTTCATTCCACCCTCCTTGTTACAAGATGGGCTTCTCTCCTCTACTAGGCCTTAAATTATTAATTTACTTTAACATTATAAATACAGTGTAGTTGAATTAATTTTATTTGTGTCGAGCTTATTATCATAAGTTATCTTTTATTGGTAAAAGTATTTTATCAATATATTGAGTGTCGTCTACTCTAGAATTGAATCGAACAAGATCTCAAAAAATGGTAAATTTCTCCACCATATATAACTATTAACGCGTATTCAGGACCGAACCGGATACTTGTAGCTAAAGAATAATATAATAACTTAAAGAGTGTGAAAGTCAGAATCCGATGCATACTGGTTAGCATTAGAAGAAGAAGAAAGAAGCACCTGTTTCATAAAAAATTGCAGCTCATGATTTTTGTGTGTAACGCATATATAATAAAATAAATATAAAGAAGAAGAAGAAGAAAAGTGGCTACGCAGTTACACGCTTTCACCTCAAAACCGTGTTGATGTAAAGCAATGCATGTATGTGTAGAACTGGAAACGTGTTTGTTAAAAGCCGGTGATACACACCGCCAAAGAAGCAGCCGCAGTGATGAAAAAAATATTGGAAAAAGGAAATGGCTTCGCCCGGGTTCGAACCGGAGACCTTCAGTGTGTTAGACTGACGTGATAACCAACTACACCACGAAACCAGGATGTTGTTTTTTTTAGAATAAACAATAAGATATAGTTTACTTCAGTGGTAGATTTCCAATATTTTCAGGAATAGTAGGCTAATAGTTTACTTAGCCCAACCAAGGAGATGGACTCCATTTAAGTCAACAGCTCCTAAAAATAGTGACATGAATTGAAGTTCTTCCTTAGTTCTTAGTTCTTAGTTGTTAGTTGTTAGTTCAGTCGAGTCGTATCGATCGGGTATTTAATTTAACATTGTAGATCCGGTAAATATTAAAATTTTAAAAGTTAAAATTACTTTGATCAACTTTATTTAAGTTTAATCATACTTAATAATAAAGTCCAAGCATTAAGCTACGTTGAAATTTGATCGAATGAAATTACTCTCTCTTACAATTTACTTATGAGTTATGATTTATGGTATCCTTTTGCTACCCAACGAGTCATCGACATTGAGATTGAAAGGTCTTTTTAGTTACAGTGAAAACAACTCGACCCAAGCATGTTTATTTTGAATACATCAGTCCACGCCACGATTAAGTTCAACAATTTATGAATCTAGTCCACCCTACAATCTCAATTTCTACTTGTTTTGGTATATGAATGAATTCGTATTTTCTTGAATAACTCAACGGAGAACTTGGAACGAAAAAGCTAGCCATCGAAACGACTTCAATTTCTTCCACAACAGTTTCTTTCAGTCCTAATGATACACTCAAAAA
>NBIL01108316.1:0-12383 GCA_002752925.1 Viola pubescens var. scabriuscula | reverse complement strand
CAATATTCAAACAATTATCAAACATCAAATATCCACTAGTTTTCTTCCAGCTTCTTCTTCTATTGTGGCTGTGACAATACCCCCTGGTTGAGCTTCCTTGCCCACAAGGAAGAGTGTGGAAATGCTGTTTTGTAAGCATCCTCAGGTCTGAGCAGACTTGGAAACCAGCTCTCAAGTCTAGTTTGGAGAAGATGGTTGAACCTCCCAGCTAATCCAATAGTTCCTCAATCACTGGGATGAGAAATCTGTTCTTGATGGTCTATTGGTTTAAGGCCCTAAAATTCACACACATCCTCCATCCACCATCCTTCTTTTTTTCCAACAGGATGGGAGCTGCGTAAGGGCTCTGGCTCTCTTCAATAGACCCAGTTTTCAGCAATCCAGCAATCTGCTGCTCTACCTCATCTTTCTGTTGCTTGAATTGCTTGTATGGCCTGAGATTGATTGGTTGGGATCCTGGTTGTAATGGAAGGTAGTGTAGTGGAATTTGCAGAAACTTCCATGAACATCTTAGCTGGGCAGATCTGAACCATGGCTACCTTTTTGGGATCTGAGAGCAGCTTAGACATCCTCTCTTCAGGGATCCATTTAACTGATAGTTTGGAGCCTCCCGTCAGCACAATTTCCTTCTTATTTCTGTGGAATCTCATCTCCATTCTCTTGAAATCCCACAAGATTGGGCCCAAAGTCTCTAGCCAATCCATTCCCAGAATAGCATCATAGTGGATTAAAGGTAGTATGAGGGCAGAAACCTCAAACCACTCACCTTGCATACTCCACTTGATATTAAGGCAAGCTTCTGTGGTGATCATAACCTCACCAGTGGCAACTGTAATTCTCACAGGAGCTATGGTTGATATATGGTACCCCAAGGATAGTGCCATCTCCCTAGATATCAGGTTGTGTGAGCTATCTGTATCAATAAGGGTGTGCACCACCTTCTTCTGCATCTGCAGGGTAACTCTCATGGCCTTTGCTCTCCCCTTTTGTATATCTTGGATTGCATATAGGGACACTGTGGGTTCCTCACTTATTGTCATCTCTGCCTTTTCCTCCTCTTCAGAATATGTCATCTCTGCTTTTTCCTCCTCTTCAGAATATCCATATTCAATAGCATCTTGATCCTTATTTCCAGGACATAGCAAAAAGAATTGCTTAGGTTGATACTTGTGACTTCTAAAGAACTTGTCACTACAATACTTACATAACCTTGCAGTTATCCTCTCCTTCATGGTCTTCTCATCTAAGGTTTGGAAGGGTAAGTGTGAGGGTCTAGTGTTTGATGTTTTAGTTTGTGTTTGGTTGGATAGAGGTATTTGGGGTGTGGGATTGAGATTAGCATTCTGGTTGGGTGTGGGTGGTTTGAACTGGCTGGGATTAGTTTGATATGGTTTTGGATAGGTTGGATTGGCAATGTTGGTGTTGGTATAAGTAAATTTGTTACTGTTGTAAGTGTTTGGTGCCTTTTCTGGTGTGGTCATAGCTCTAAGGGTGAGTACGACAACCTCTGTGGATAATGCTAATTCTACAGCATCCTTAAAACTCTGTGGCTTAAACATTCTCACCAAATGAGCCAATTCTTCAAACTAGCCAAAAATAGACTTCTCCCATAAGAATCACAAACATCAACTCTATCATATATGACATTGAATTGATTAACATAACTTTCAACATCCGTTACCTGCCTTAAGTTGGACAGATCAGCCATCAGATCATCCATTTTCTTGGGTGAGAACCTGGTGATCACACATCGCACAAAGTCCGTCCATGTCCAGATGTCATCCTCTCTATTCTTCAACTTCACCTTGTACCACTTTAAGGCATCTCCAAACAGATGATGTGAAGCAACTTCCACCTTGTGATGAGGAGGAGTTCTCATACTCTGGAAATAGTTATTGGCTTGGAAAACCCAGTCATTCACCTACGCTTCATGAAACCACGGGAACTCCAAATCAGTTGGTTTCGGATTCGCTTGAAATGCGTGTTCCTCAGGTGGAACGTTGCCGCCGTTGCCGCAAGGAGGAGGATCGAGAGGTCGTTGCTGCAAGGTGAAGAACACTTGAAGAGAGCGTTGCATCTCAAACATAGCTTGCTCAATAGCTCCGATTCTGGTTTCGATCGGAGGAACGTTGCTGTTGCTACCTGTCGATCCACCGACAGTATCAGCACCAGCACCGCCAGTGATGGGATGATGATTCCGTGCCATCTTCAGTAACAAGGAGCAAGATCGAAGCTCCGCTAACACTTGTCACAACCTGGAAGGATTTCCAGAACCGTGATACGAAGGGATTCTGATTAACAATGGAGGAAGGGTAGGAAGGAGGAGAAAAAGAGCTCAGCGGAAGCAACAATGAAGGAAAGGTAGTTAGGAATTGGGAGAATTGTAACATAATTAGGTACAGAGGAATTCATTGAATTCTTGTAACGGTTGTTCATTGAACAAATTGGATTTTGGCAAGATAATTGGATAATAATAACTCCAATCTCTGATTTTCTATTTTTATAGGTCTTATTTTCTCCTCAGCAAAACGTTACCGTTTGCTGCTAAACTACAACCATCAAACGTTGCCGTTTTGTCCTCACAAATGCACAAACAGTCAGGTAGCTAAAACGTTACCGTACTAACACAACAATATTCAAACAATTATCAAACAATCAAACATCAAATATCCACAAGTTTTCTTCCAACTTCTTCTTCTATTGTGGCTGTGACACGAACCTAGTGGCGTACTTCACTGATTTCCGCTATTCTGAAATCTTATTGGAATCTTATTGATTGTAGTGATGATGGCTGTCCCAAAATGACCAAAAGAGGCCTAAGGTAGTTTTTCTCCAAAGTTCTGAAATTTTTTATGAACTGGGTAAACACTGTTTTGTTTTTATTATTGGCTTAATAACAACCCTAGGAGTCCTTACCTTTCTCCAACTTGACTTTTGAGGTCCATATGTTTATAAATGCATTCTACAGGTCCTTATCTTTGTACTACTTGACCCCAAGAGTCCTTACTCTATTCTCATGGGGCAATTAATAACATAGTTTTTTTTTTTTGATGTGGTTTGGTGACGTAAACCTATCAAAAAATATTTTTCTTTCGGGCCATCCCAGCCACTTCCTCCCCATCTCCATCTTTGCCTCGATCATCCCCAACGATGCCACTCTCCTCCTCCTAATCTCCCCCGTTTCCTCCTTCCTCTACCTTCTCGCCACAGGATTCATTATCTACAACCTCTACCATGGCTTCTACAACAAGCCCCCAACCCTCACCGCAACTATCAAGTCATCAATTTCCAATTTCTTCCCTCTGCTCATCACTCTCTCCTTAGTTTAGGTTCTTGTATCCGTCATCTTTCTCGTTTCCGAATTCATCATATATTTTCTATTCCAAGCATAGCATTTCGTCAGGATCACTACCCTAATCGTTCTTACCATTCTGATCTCTGCACTCGTCGTTTTTGTTGTTGCAATTATAGTTCTAGTGCGTTGAGCTTCAATCACTGGGTTATACTAGCGTTTATGGTTGTAGCGATGAAATCGAGATGGGGATTGACGCTTGCAGAAAAAGTAGTCATCTGATGAAGGTGGAGAGGGTGAGGGATTTCGGTGCGGCGTTATTAAAGTGTTAATTATAAACATAAAAACCTTAAGAGTTAAATTGAACAAACATAAACACCGTGCTATTTGCATCTCATTTTTTTTCACACTCAAAAATATTTTCATAACAGCTTGCTCACATCACATTTCCGCCACCCCCATTTCACATTGACCGATTGGGTGACAATTTCACATTTCCACCACGCGGTGAGCGACAAATTTCCCCAAGTCACCAACTTGATTATGTCATATCCAGCATTTAACATTAGGTGGGGCAAAAAAAATCCGTCCACGAGGTATACAGGCCATTGCAGCGAGTAACGTTAGAAAGTTGTTACTCATAATTCACGACTCATATTTTATACCCCACTTAAATAAATGGTGGTAAAATCTCTTAACGATCTATTATCACTTTTGAATCTTTTTTCTTTTTTTTGATAAGCCACTTTTGGATCTTGTTGATAACGATATCTATTGTTTATGTAAATCGAGTTGTGAGGTATTTTCTTTACTTTTTTGTGTGGTGGAATTCCCAAAATATGTCCCACTTTAGAATTTAAAATGAGTGAAAGATAGTATTAGATCATAATTAATGTTGATTATTCGGACAAGAACACCCAGCGTGTAGTTATAGGTTGGATTGGAGGGGCCAAGACTGCTGCAGGTAAGTTGGTGACGTAAATTAATTACTGTAGAAGATTGGGTGAAATAAAAAGGAGAAATGGGGGAAGCGGGGCCTACAACAAAATGGCATTAATAATCACATGTATGATCAGGCGGTGAGGTCTCCTTTAGAGACAGAGACTATGACTACCTTTCATTTAACTGATTCCGTTGTCTGCATTGTTATTATTAATTTATTATGTGTTTTGATTGGACCACATTATAATAATAATATTGGGATGAATATGAAGGTAGAAAAAGATCTGAGGGGAGAACACAAGCATGTGAAGGTGTAGGTGTACCAAAAACTTGGGTTTCTATCTGCTTAATACAACTGAATTTCTTGTCCCAATTGCTACGTACAACACTAAATCACTCTCCTTTTATGTTATTTTGTTTTACTACCTACTTATTTAGCACTGGCTCTCCACCTGAACCGAATACCCCACTGTATGCTCTCACTAGTCACGTTAACTTATAACTCAATACTATTAGTTGAGAGTAATATTACGAGTTCGAGTTTCTTAATTTATATTTTCATTTTAAAAAATTAGATCTTAATTTTATAGAAGGAGTACTCGAGTTTTTCCCCTCATAATAGTTGCTACGTACGTTGTTGTGAAAATTTCTTAGGAAGTTTTTAAAGGAGTCCTATTAAGGCTTATACATTGATCCTATTAAGGCTTATACATTGATGGCGATGAAAACTCAGGTAGATATACATACGCTAGAGTTGATTTTCTATTAGTTTGAACCTGGTATATTCTAAGTAGACCTGCTAACTGGACGGATCGCCTGTTGGATTGGCCTGGGCTACACTAAACGGACAAATTTGGGGTACTAAATTTTAAGCCCGACTCGGCCCAAGCTGGCATGTTAGTGTTAGAGGATCGGGCCCGAACTTTCAAATTTTAGGCCCTCGACCCGACCCTCTTATAAATATTTGTATTATATATATATATATAGATATAGAGGCACATTGATGGGCGTCGACTCCGTCAAAAATAAATAAAGAAATACAACTTCTACTAGACATAAAATTAATTGTAAATAACAGTAAGATGTTCGTCCGCAGAGAAAAATGATATGATTTTGTATGTGCTTGAAAAAACCAATTGTAACACTTAGGTGTAATTATGAGTTTTTTTTGTGTGGAACAAATAAAAAGTAATAATAAAAATAAAAAGACAGTAAATTCAATCGGAGAGTGTGTTCAAGAGTAGAAACCATCCCAATAGAAACTTAACAAGTCATGATTCGTGAGTAACAATCATCGATGCAAAGGTATTCATCTTCAATCTATAGAGTTTCTATAGGGCTCAGGTACGCTTAGAATCTCCACTTCCCTCTTGTATCAAAACCACCTCAGGTACGCTCAGAGATGATTCCTAATCAACTAGCACCTTTTTGGTTAAAGGGTTTACTAAAATTGATTGATTGTTGACTAGAGGAAGAATCAATTTATCTATAGGTTGGCCAAATCTAAAATAAAAAAGAAGTGCAATACAATTATATTAGAGATCAACTAAATGTATATATAAAAATTATTGACTGATCATATCTTTAGTACGATTATCTTCCCTAATTCTAGTCCCTAACTTGTAGTGATACATACCTTAGTTCTAGTAGATATTATTTTATTACTTTCTTTGTATATTTCCTAGTTAGTCAAGTCTCCCTTAGGTTATAAATACCTATGTAATTACTTGTATACAAGTAAGAGTGAAATAATTAATATACGTTCTTTCTCAGAATTCTTCATCATAGCGGAGCTTGTGCGTATGGTAGGAACTTGATTACTATCGAGACTTCCAAGCAGATTGTCTTGGAGACGCAACCAAATTTTAGAATATGATTGGGAAGGAACGGGTCTATGATTTTCTGGATGGGTTGAATAATGAGTATGATCAGATCTGAGTAAATGTCCTTGGTAAAACTCTATTTCCTTCTATTGAGGCAGCATATTCCCAGATTTAACATGAAGAAAGCAAGAAAAGTGTTGTGCTCTATACACCACCAGTTGAAAAGTGATACGATCATGCCCATGCCTACCTTAAGCCTTGAAGATACGACGCCTAGAAGGCCAATCACAAGAAGCATGGCCAAGAAGATAATCCTATGGATTGAGGCCAAGATAAACAAGGACATACTTCAAGAGAAAGGTAGGACCTTAATGACAAGAGCTTGGATACACAATGGAGATGGAGCCGTGGTTAGATCTAGTCCTCTTTGGGAGGTTGGCGTCAATGGACTTGGAATGGGCATGGAAGACGAAGATGAGCAAGCGGATGAAGGAAAGGCAACGGTAATTAAAGGAATAGATATTAGATTGATGAAGATGGTAAACAGGTATTGACCTAACAACTACAACAAACCCTCCTAGTAACTAGACTAGGCAACCTTGTTATAATAGTTGCGATGATCTCTACCCTAACTTGACCCTTCCAATAACAAGATTGGACAACCCAAAATTTAGAGAAGATGATAGATGTGTTAAACCCTAACTACTCACCTAAGGTGAAGTGTTCTTGAACAAAGGAGATAACTCAACTTAATCCAAGACAAGGCAAAATGAAGCTATCTCTTGGCTTTTATACCTAGAGCTATTACAAAGGGAAAACCCCTAGATACCCTTGACACTTAAGGGTCTTGGCTTGGTGGTTTGGACGGCTGGCAGCAAGATATCAGCTTCCTTAACACCATAGCGTTATGGCGTTAGCTACTACTTCAAAATGTCTAAAAATAGCTTTTCGTGCTCCTGTCGCTTTCCTCGACAGTCGATTGGGATGCAATCTTCAAAGGCGTCAAGGTGAGTGTGTTGGCGTGCATACAAGTCACCCAATCATCATGTGTCTTCAAATCACTCTCCTCGTCCCTTAGCGCCTTCAAAAGTAAGGCCACCGTGCCCTTGCTCCTAGTGAGGTAGCGATGTGGACCCGTGCTCGTATCACTTAATGATGGTCGCACATCACATCGGAGGCAGAGAAGCATGTTTTGAAATATTTCAGGTAGACACTAGCGTCATGACGCCAAGCAACAGAATTTGGAGCTTTTCATCTAGTCACTAGCGTTATGATGCCAAGCCTCAGCTTTTGGAGTATTTCAGGTAGTCACTAGCGTCATGCCGCTAGCCCTTAGCATCATGACGCTAGTGCCAATATAAATAGCTCTTTTAATTTCCTTTCTTAGGAAGTTTTTATTTAAAGTGTTTATTGCTTGAGTTGAGAATACTCCTCCCTCTAAACACCAGAAACTCACCTTGTGAGACTCCTAAACCTATCAAACTTGTATTTATGTAATCATTTGCTAGCTTCTCTAGTAAACAATCGCTTGTGAAGTATATGTGTTTAAGTCTTTCTACATCTTTCCTTCTCGTTCACCTTGGTAACGTTCATCTTTCTCTTGTTTCTCATTGCTTCCGTCCGCTGCGCATCCATATAGTCTCATTTTCCTTTGTTTGTGTTTGATTTTCTTTTGGTTGTTGTCCAATAAACTCTTTGGCTAGATCCTCTAAAGCTCCATATATCATTCGATCTACTCACCCTAGGTCTGATCATATCAAGTGGTAGCAGAGCTTTTGACGCCTTGGAGTTTATTTTGTTTTGTCTTTGTTTGTCCACCTAAAAGTTTCAAACTTTCTAGTTTTCCGAGTCTCATATGTTCATCTTGGAATCGAGTTTCAGTCCGACGTTTTCAATTTTTTTTCTTGTGTCTTAAGTATTTTCCTTGAGTCTAGTATCGTGTGATATAACTTGGTGATTTTGGTGGTATTATTTGCTGACTCAAAGGGGCAAAATCCGGAAGAGTGTTCTTAGTGTTTATCTTTGTTCATCCAAGAAAGAGAGTAGCTTGTGTAAGGAGAGAGTCCTTGATCCAAAATACAATTCGAAAGTTAATCTCTTTGTGTTTCCCATTAAATAAAGACCCTCCCATTACCTTTACCTCCTCCTCCTTCCCATCTTGGCCATCACCGGCCATCAAAGGAGTCACAAGCATTTAATGCTTGAGATAAGCCAGCCACCCCTCTCGCCTACTTTCTAGAAAACCACAAACAAGGATCTTCAAAAAAACAAAAAAAAAAACCTACCCAAAAAGGAAAGATCCTATCCTATAAGCTAGCAAATGAAAAGAGTTGAGCTGACCCCAAACCACCTATCAACTTCACCTTTAGTCTTAAAATTCACCTTTAGTCAGATTTTATTTTCCAATCTTTTCTTGAGTCTTTCCTCGAGTCCGATACTTTCTCGCGTCCGATACTTCCTCGAGTCCAATATTTTCGCAAGTGAAAGTAGAGCGATTTGTGAGAACAAATACTCCTCCCTCTAAACATCAGAAACTCACCTTGTGAGACTCTTAAACCTATCAAACTTGTATTTATGTAATCATTTGCTAGCTTCTCTAGTAAACAATCGCTTGTGAAATATATGTGTTTATTTCCATCCATCTCCAAATCTCTTTTTGTGCAAACAACATGTTTCTCAATATTCTATATCGTGTTCAAGTCTTTTTACATCTTTCCTTCTGGTTCACCTCGGTAACGTTCATCTTTCTCTTATTTCTCATTGCTTCCGTCCGCTGCGCATCCGTCTCGTCTCCTTTTCCTTTGTATGTGTTATTTTCTTTTGGTTGTTGTCCAATAAACTCTTTGGCTATATCCTCTCAAGCTCCATATATCATTCGATCTACTCACCCTAGGTCGGATCATATCAAGTGGTAGCGGAGCTTTTGACGCCTTGGAGTTTATTTTGTCTTGTCTTTGTTTGTCCACCTAAAAGTTTCAAACTTTATAGTTTTTCGAGTCTCATATGTTCGTCTTGGAAACGAGTTTCAGTCCGACATTTTAAATTTTTTTTCTTGTGTCTTAAGTATTTTCCTTGAGTCTAGTATCGTGTCATATAACTTGGTGATTTTGGTGGTATTATTTGCTGACTCAAAGGGGCAAAATCCGGAAGAGTGTTCTTGGTGTTCATCCTTGTTCATCCAAGAAATAAAGTAGCTTGTGTGAGGAGAGAGTCCTTGATCCAAAATACAATTCAAAAGTTAATCTCTTTGTGTTTCCCATTAAATAAAGACCCTCTCATCAACTTTACCTCCTCCTCCTTCCCATATTGTCCATCACCAGCCATCAAAGGAGTCCCAAGCATTTAATTCTTGAGACAAGCCAGCCACCCCTCTCTCCTACTTTCTAGGAAACCACAAAAAAGGATCTTCAAAATAAATAAAATAAAAAAAACTGACCCAAAAAGGAAAGATCCTATCCTACAAGCTAGCAAATGAAAAGAGTTGAGCTGACCCCCAAACCACCTACCAACATCACCTTTAGTCTTAAAATTCACCTTTAGTCACATTTTAGTTTCCAATATTTTCTTGAGTCTTTCCTCGAGTCCGATACTTTCTCGCGTCCGTTACTTCCTCGAGTCCAATATTTTCGCAAGTGAAAGTAGAGCGATTTGTGAGAACAAATACTCCTCGCTCTAAACACCAGAAACTCACCTTGTGAGACTCCTAAACCTATCAAACTTGTATTTATGTAATCATTTGCTTACTTTTCTAGTAAAGAATTGCTTGTGAAATATATGTGTTTATTTCCGTCCATCTCCAAATCTCTCCTTGTGCAAACAATGTGTTTCTCAATATTCTACATCGTGTTCAAGTCTTTATACATCTTTCCTTCTCGTTCACCTCGGTAACATTCATCTTTCTCTTATTTCTCATTGCTTCCGTCCGCTGTGCATCAGTATCGTCTCCTTTTCCTTTGTTTGTGTTTGATTTTCTTTTGGTTGTTGTCCAATAAACTCTCTGGCTAGATCCTCTCAAGTTCCATATATCATTCAATCTACTGACCCTAGGTCGGATCATATCAAGTGGTAGCGGAGCTTTTGACGCGTTGGAATTTATTTTGTTTTTTCTTTGTTTGTCGACCTAAAAGTTTCAAACTTTCTAGTTTTCTGAGTCTCATATGTTCATCTTGGAAACGAGTTTCAGTCCGACATTTTCAATTTTTTTTCTTGTGTCTTAAGTATTTTCCTTGAGTCTAGTATTGTGTGATATAACTTGGTGATTTTGGTGGTATTATTTGCTGACTCAAAGGGGCAAAATCCGGAAGAGTGTTCTTAGTGTTCATCTTTGTTCATCCAAGAAAGAGAGTAGTTTGTGTAAAGAGAGAGTCCTTGATCCAAAATACAATTCAAAAGTTAATCTCTTTGTGTTTCCCATTAAATAAAGACCCTCATATCACCTTTACCTCCTCCTCCTTCCCATCTTGGCCATCATCGGCCATCAAAGGAGTCCCAAGCATTTAATGTTTGAGACAAGCCAGCCAGCCCTCTCTCCTACTTTCTAGGAAACCACAAAAAAGGATCTTCAAAAGAAAAAAAAATAAACTTACCCAAAAAGGAAAAATCCTATCTTAGAAGCTAGCAAATGAAAAGAGTTGAGCTGACCCCCAAACCACCTACCAACATCACCTTTAGTCTTAAAATTCACCTACATTTTAGTTTCCAATCTTTTCTTGAGTCTTTCCTATAGTCTGATACTTTCTCGCGTCCGATACTTCCTCGAGTCCAATATTTTCACAAGCGAAAGTAGAGTGATTTGTGAGAACATTTTTTACTAGTGCTTAAACACGAGAGTAAAACACGTGAGGGAGCGATTTTTTTTTTCACTAACGTTTGCTACGTGTGCAGGTACGGGTTTTCACCATGTCCGGTTCAAGTGTAGTTGGGAACAACGACGCTAAGTTTGATGAGGCAATCACCTCCTTAGGGGCCAAGGTAGATGAATGCAACGTGAAAACAATGAATTGAGGGAGGTGTTTCAGTCCCTCATGATTCATCTCAAGCAAAGCAAGCCAACCGAGGCTTCCTCAAGCATAGTTTTTAAAACGGACCGGACAACAAACCAGACAGCAAAATTTTATGGTTCAACCGGGTTCGACCAGATTGACTTATTGGATCATTTTGAACCGTTCACATATCGAACCGTTCAATCTGAGATAATTGAACCGGATTGAACCGGCTGGTTTTTAAATTTTGATGGGCTGGCCCATGCCTGTAATGGGCCGGCCCATCAAAATTTTCATTTTTTGTTTAAAAAAAAGAAGAAGCCAAAACGACGTCGTTTTGGTATTGGCTAATCAAACCAGCCAGTTCAATCCGGTTGGGTGAAAACCAGCCGGTTCGGACGGTCGGACTCGGTTCACATGCATTTCCGGTTAGATAGCTGAATCGAACAGAAAATAAAAAAAACCCAGTTGAACCGGCCGGTCTTGTCTGGTTTTTAAAACTATGTCCTCAAGTCCTCCACACCTCGAAACTCTACCTCCTAACAAAGACCATGTCACCTGTGAGGACGAGGAGGAGGGTCATGACAACTATGGTGATGACGACGAGTACCAAAGGGAGGCCAACCGAGGCTTTCCCAATACTCTTACCTAGCTCCATCAACTCTCGGCCTTGTCTCCTATTTCGGAGGCTAGAACATATCATGGTGTTGACGATTGATGGAGAAGATAACGTCGCAAGAAGGAGATGCGGAAATGATGGCAGCGACAATAGTTGATTGTTGGATAAATATTAGATTGATGGAGATAAACAAGTAATGAACTCACAATTACAACAAACCATCCTAGTAACTAGAGTAGGCAACCTTGCTACAATAATTGTAAGGATCTCTACTACAATCCGACCCCCTCAATAACTAGATTGAGTAACCCRAATTTGAGAAGATAAATGGTTTTAAGAACCTTACACTACTCCTAGAAGTTGGTCTTCAAAGAGGAGAAACACTCAACAATTCAAAGACCCCTAAAAAAGACATAATCCTTAACTATTTATACTAAGTTATTACATGGGTAAATACCCTATTACCCTTCAACAAAGGGGCTTGG
The DNA here is from genome assembly GCA_002752925.1 of Viola pubescens var. scabriuscula. Taxonomy (NCBI): domain Eukaryota; kingdom Viridiplantae; phylum Streptophyta; class Magnoliopsida; order Malpighiales; family Violaceae; genus Viola; species Viola pubescens. The sequence goes on along the minus strand of NBIL01108316.1, from coordinate 240 downwards.
AAGCTTGGTCATTGCAGCCATGAAGATGGGCTTGGATGGTGGGCTTCGGCCAAGGGGGAGTAGCAAGCAAGGCTTTGGCAAAGGTGGACAACAAGGCCTTGGCCGCACGGCCTCATGGCTTAGTAGGGTTTAGGCGCGCCACTTCTCCTGGCTGGTCCGGGAAAGGCATGAAGGAGAGTTGGAGCCTTCAAGCTCGTATCATCCCATCCACCTTTGGGGAGATTCGCCCTCGAATCTATA
>NBIL01108298.1:0-11436 GCA_002752925.1 Viola pubescens var. scabriuscula | reverse complement strand
AAAAAAAAAATGAAAACTGAATTTAGACAATTATAGCTAAATTAAGAAAATATGAAAGGATCCATGATATAATGTGTAGTGTATGGAAAAAAATGATTAGAGTTTCTAGTAGAAGGATAATAATCAGGTTGAGAGATATGGAAGAAAAACATGCACTCCCTTCTTCGTCCTTTATTTAATGGACATTTAAAGGAAGGGCACAAGTTAGTTTTAAGAAGGGAATAAATTTTGAAAAAAGTGCTGTTAATTTGGTCCATTTTTGAAATTTTACGTGGTTCACAGTTTTTTTCAATTTTTTTATTCAGATTTTGCGCTCCACAAAATAAAGTTTTATTACAAGTGTGACCAAACTCCAAAAGTACCTAAATTGGACCAAAACGTTCATTAAAAATGAACAAGATTTTGAACTCCAAACGTCCATTAAAAAAGAACGGAGGGAGTACAAAGGAAGAGCAGTGGTGGAACTCGAATTTAATCTCAAACAAATATATATAAAAAAAGAAAGAATAGAAACATATTCCTACTAGCTAGATGGAATAGGAGTAAGAAAATGATAATAATAATAGTTTAATGGATGGAGCATTCTTTTGAACTTGTATATAAAGCGCCCTATAGGGCTGGGACTTGTACAGCAACACAAAACACAAAACAAAACAAAACAAAACTCACTCATAAAATGATTGATTTTATGAGCAAGAAAAAAGATAGAAGATGATGATGATGATGTTTGGTAATTACAAAAGGGGTAAGGATTAGGATTAGGATTAGGATTAGGAGGGGGAGAGGTGACAGAAGAGAGTGAGCACAGATGGTGTTGTTTTCTTGCATGTTTAAGGACTTCCATGCTTGAAGCTATCCGTGCTCACTCTCTATCTGTCACCCCCCACACACTACACTAACTATACCTAATCATCCAGAATTCCAGATCTAGCTACCTACCTACTCTCTCAACTTTCTTTACTTTAATTAATTTCTCAAACTTTTTGTTCTTGTTTTTGTTATTTTGGTCCTTCCTGCACTGAAAAATCTGATATGGATGCCATCATCACCATCCATATTTCACAGAAAGGTATAAATCAAAAGTCTAGCTACTTGTATTGTATATATATGTACTTTTCATTATGTAATTAATATTTGTTTATATGTCTAGGGTTTCATATGACCTAATTTAAATATTAATCTTGTGTCTTCCCTATCTTATAATATTTGGTTGATATGCTACTTGAAGGATTTCAACCAATTGTCCCAAAACTTAATTGGGTGTGTGAATGTGAATTGGTTTTTGTTTTTGTTTTTTACTTTTTTTTATCTGTTTAATTTATATATGAACCATTAAACCCCAAACCTATTGTTTATCTCTTTCTCTTTCTTTAACATAAATACAATATAGACCAGGGAATTCGAACTCGAGACTTTGCTCTCTCTACTATATAAGAAGTACCACTGAGCTACCAGCTCATTGGTAATCTATCTATATATTGTTGATCTCTTAGTACTATAATTTTATCATGATGTTCAAGTATATAATTCTTTGCTTCATCAGTTTTATTTCATGTTTCTGAAAATTGGCTAGCATTAACTCCTTCTTAGCTAGAGATTTGCAGGTCTGACTTTTTGTTTCCTTTCTTCCTTTTTTTTTGGATTTTTTTTTATGAATTATTATGCCAGCCTTGTTCCAAAGTTTTGTCATGCTTCTCTTTGAAATGAAGTTCTGTTTGTGATGCAATTTCATAAAGACTTATAAGTTCAAATTCTGTTTCTGGTTTGCATGAAATCATACTTCTTATATTGTGAACCTTCAACATATACTACTTTGAATCTAGTTATGTATACGAAAATGTGTATGTGGATATATAGTTGTATTTTTGACATACAGTTTAGGGTCTAGTTATGTTCATGTTCGAACGAAATTACACTCATATGTCGGAAAGGAGAAAGGATACCCAGGAAGCCCATGCCGGATACCCAAGAAGAAGAAAACAACAGAAAGAGTCAACTCTTTGAGTGGTTTATTTCTGGTCTTGATCCTTTGAGAAGAAACAGTTGCACCATGCTATACACCTCCTTTTTTCTTTCTTTCTTGATATGTAGATGATAATCAAGGTTGCGATTTGATTGTTGTAAAACTTTCTCCCATAACTCCTTTGTTGATTCACAATTAGGTACGCGGCTGAGTTCACTAGTTTTCTTAACAATGTACTTTTGAATCCTATGACCAAAGCTATACTAATTCGATGGTTTGTGCGCATAAAAATTACTCGTTGAAAATACTTTATCTTTAGTGCTACGAATCAAGAATAAAAGAAACTTTAGAATATTAGTGGAAGAGCCAGAAATATAATTAATGTACAAGGTCGTCGAGGACTTATAATTATATAAAATGCTTGGCTTAATTAATTAATTAATTAATTATTCGAGCCAACATTATATTATATCTTATAATATAAGGTGTGGTCAGGTAGGGTTCATCAATGAATTTGTCTTCTCCAATTTAACTCATGCACATTGGACAATGGTTGGATAATTTAGTATACGGCATCAAATCATGAACCATATTTCGAAGCAAAAAGCTTCAAATGCTCTTGAGAACCAAGTAATTGTCGACCAGCAGTTTATCAAATTATAAAAAAGCTAATTCAACGAAAGTGATACTATATGCCACCACTTAATCGGTTGTTAGAAGACCCACAATATAGTATGTAATATAATCATAGCATTCGAAATAGTGCTGAGCGAAATTTAAAGTGTGGTTAATTTACTTTTAAAACATTTCTAGCTCGTATAGAATAATTATATATTGTTACAATTTCATCATTTAGCATGTCGATTCGGTATAAATATAATCAGTTATTTATCTAAATTAGTACAATAATATAGTAATATTGGTAGTAAACTAATAATAAATTATTATTTTACTATAGTTTATTTAGTTTTAATAATAAGCTAATAAAAGTACTCAACTACTAGATGCAGTTAAGAGCAATTTTCAAAAAAATAAAAATGCAGTTAATTAAGAGCAAGTACCAACCGACTCGTCGGTTTTATTTTACCACAAGCGAAGCGAAGCGAAACGATTGGTCTTGCTCAGGTCATGTAGGTGACATGTCATTGTGCCACTCTTGGTCTGCTTAAGCGACTTGCCCATCTACTCATAGTCTCATATCGACTTGGAGTATGCTATATGTCGTTTTCTGCTTTTGGTTTGCTTGTCAGCGGACGACATCCTATTCGTCAGGAGTTCGGCTACGAAGTAGTAGTACAGTTTGAATAGCTTCGAAATCTGGACCTGCTAGGCACTCTATCCAAAATATTCAAAATGCACAACTCGAAGGACACCTGAAGGCTGAAAGCCTGAAACGTTATTGGAAGCAAAAAAAAAAAAAACTTTCATATTCAGTTTCCAACAACACCTGAAAGAACGAAACCGTAAATAACAAAAATTAAACCAACGATTTCTTAAACAGCTATCGATTTCGATAAATTTTCAAACACAATTTTATTCGTACTGTGTCGCATTTGGTTTTATATTTTATATTCTGCGTAAATAAGATTACATTCAAGATTCAAGTAAATGAGAAATAACTGGAAACATAACTCCTCACTCTCAAATAATTGGAACTATTCTCTACTGACTACTGACAGACAATCACGCTTCTAACCGAACTCGGCATGGTGATGCACCATTGCACCGCAAGCATTCACTGCCACTGGAAATACAGGATATTCAATGCAGTACTTGGGATATACTCCTCCGAACCATTCCTCGGGAACCATGACCCAACAATACTCTGAGATGGATTACATCCAACATCCGACGGCCATTTCTCAACTAGGGTAAAACCAAATTGGGATGCAGATGAAAGGATATATGGTTCATCAACTCGGCGCAGGACATGACATAGTACTAGTGCTGGCTGCTGGCCCTTGCTAGACGAAATCAATTCCTTTGCGGTTGAAAACAAGGGTAATATAGCCTCACGAACATAGGTTACATCAGTGCCTAGTATGATGTCAAAACCTTCAGGGCTGAGTTTCTTGATTTCTTCTATATGTTCTTTGTTTCCCCACTCTAGTCTCTTGGTAATCAGTTTTGGAAGGGATGGAGGTCTAAGATTAGAAGCAACATTCTCGGTCAATAATTCGAGTGCTTTTGTATCTCCATCGGTTGCTACAACAAGGTCAGCTGACCCCACAGAAACCATAGAGCAGATGCCTGCACAACCACATCCCAACTCCAGCACTTTTCTTCCCTCTACAATAGTGGGATTTCCTGCCAGCACATAAGCCATCATATGAGCTGACTCCCAGACCATTAGGCCAGTAGATTTACATGTATGCTGGTACTCTTTGGACAGTGCATTGATCTTGAAGTTCTGATCTATAACTTTAACTTCGATGACCTTTTAGGTAAAAAGAAAGAATTAGCTTAACGCCCTTCAAGAAATATCTTCAATTTTTACATAGGATAGCAGAAAACAGAACACAGTAAAAAACAGAGAAAACAGGTACCAGGGTAGTATGAGTTAAAACATGAAATAAACAAGAACTACAACAAAAATAAAATAAAATAAAATCATGATGCATAAACATCACACATAGTATTTAACACCAAGCAACTTTTGAAATATGAGTTGATGAATTCAAAACAAACAAATATTCAGAATTAAACTCAGAAGAGAGCAATAGATGGCACTTACCTCATGGTCATTGGAAGGGGAAGGGCCAAACATTTCTGCTGCCAAGCCTTCAGAAATGTCAAGCTCAAAATTTTTCAATGGGTCATTGTCCTTTAAAGAAGGTTCCTTGATTGTAGATTTAGGATTCTCCAGTAGAAGGTCCTCATTGATTGCAGATTCTCTACTATATGCAGAACTCAGAGTGTCTGAGTATCGGAACACAGCTTGGATCCAACGCCTAATGAAGCAATGCAACGAGAGGGCATTAAAAGTAGTACCAAGCAGCCAAAGTGGTGCCTAAGTTATTCTCGAAAAAAAAAAACCTAAGTTGTAGGATAAAATACTAACAATAGTAATATCTAACAAGTGGATGTTTGTGTTTATGTATTTTTACATCTTTGTTTTTCTAAATTACCTATTCATCACTAATTCCCGAGACCGATTCTCAACTTGTTTGCAACACAGCCCCACTTCTTCGATATTAAATCCATCATCTTTAAACAAACTTATCAAGAAGTTGTTTTCAAAATAGAAAGCACGCTGAAAAAAGAAGACACCAGAGGAATATGTTATACACTGACTAATTCAATGCAGGAGTGTGAGAACCAAAGGTTCAAATGTTACTTACAGTGCCATCACCCCTGACATAAAAGTTTTCGCTAATCTGTTGATCCTTGCAAGTCAATCTTTCCTGTTGCATTGCATAGATGAAGAGAATGACTAAGAAAATGAATAGAAAGATAAACCAAAATGCATACAGAACTATGCACATAAGCCTAGACCTGAAGGTATATAGTGAACCTTATTGCACTAACCAAAAGAATCTAGGTTCCAGGCCATAAATTAGTTTTTCCACAACGAAAACTAGAGTTCTGGAATAAAACTCAAAGAACAGAGAGCCAACCAACCTGAGCAAGGTCCCCAACAGCATAGTCACGAAAAAGCACGCATCCATTAGGCTGGGGAAGGAAAAAAATTGGAGTTCATTACAATTAAACAAATAAAATTTCTGGATAAAATTTAATGCAACCTACAGCTACACTCAATGATTATTACCTTGAGAACTTTTTTAATGTTCTGCACCACTAGAGGCATCTTCTCAGGGGACACTGCAGACAATACAAATATCTGCTTAAAATGTTACATTGTCAAATAAAAGGGAGAAAAATGCAAGTTGTTCAATTAGGCAAAGTAGCATCTATCAAACAACAAACTTTAAAAAAAAAAGTTTGCTAATACAGAAACCTCGAAAACAACTTTAATTTAGAAATGTAAATCAAGGCTTTCGGCCAAATACCATTGTTACTATATCTACAGAAGCTGGAGGAATCTCCTTGCTCAAGTCGTCAACAGTGAGATCACAAACAAAAGCACTAACACGGGTCTCAATATAGTCTTTATGTTTCTGCAACAAGTAACAATAATCAAATGAATATGCATACAAAATAAAACACTAATTTACAAGCAGGGAAAATACACATATGTGCTTCAACACAAGTTCTGGTTAGAAATCAAACCTTAACCAAGTCAACTGCACGTGGTGAAAAATCACATGCGTGAACGAAAATGTCAGGGTACGTAGCAACCAGAGGAAAGATCGTGTTCCCAGCTCCACAACCCACCTGCTTAACACCATCTATCATTACAACCAAAACAGCAAAAGAAAGAGAGAGAGATTCGTCATTCTTACCTCCAGAATAACCTTTCTTCCCGCTCCCTGAAAAGTCCCGAATTAACAAAGTAAATAAATACTCCACACGAACAGAGAGGATTTTTTCTTCTTCTATTTGGCGTTACAAAATAAAACTCACAGTGAAATATTGACCCCATTCCTTGTCCAAGTAATGACGGTCCTTGAAAAACTGATGAATTAAGCAATTTATCAGAAACAAAAAAATCAATGATCAGAATGAGCTGAGTTACTGCTTGGGGAGAGAAACATTACCTTGTCTTGATGGCGCTTGTAGAATATGTCCCAATACCTCTTAGCGTCCCTTTCATACTTCGCTGCCGACACACGAAAGCAACCAACAAACAAATAAATAAATTGAAACATAAACAATTTCCGGAGCAGAACTGAGTGTGAGAAAGAGGTACCTTTCCAGAAAGCGGAGATTCCGGTGGTGGAGGTAGAGTATATCAGAGATGGCTGTTGCTCCGCCGCATCGGATGCCATTTCAGATACTTGCGACTCCGGGTTTAGGGTTCTGCCGATGAAGTGTAGCTGGGAGCGATGACTGCTCAGCTACAGTATAGAAGACGAAGACGAAGACGTTGATTAAGAAAACGGTAGAAAATATGGGCCGAATTATACTAGGCTTGGACCTTGCATAATTTGTTTTCAAGCCCAACAAAACTAGTTAGTACAGAAACGGGCTCATTTCACTTTTTACCACAGAGGGGTGGGATTAACCTGTACTGAGATGTAATAGACTAATAGTCTCTTAATCATAATTTTAATTTGTCCTAATATACAGTTTAGACTTTAGAGTTCGAACATAAACGAAGACCATCGATTCTGTTATTTGCACAACGTAAAATAATACTAGCGTTATCAACTTTAGGTTTGGTTATCAAGTACTCTTTTTATTGACATCGTGCAACTAACAATATTACATGACAAAAACGTCTAGAAAATCTCTAATTCTCTTTGTATACGACTCCTCTTCTTCCCTCGTGTATTCCATACAAAAAAGTTACAACCGATGTTTGGATTTTTTTCTCTTGAACAAAAAGAATGGGGAGAATAGCAAAATCAATGAAGGGCTACTATCGCGATCTTTGGGGAAATATGTGCTGGATTGGATTTGTTCATACAGGTGCTTCATGCACCACCTTGCATTTCGTCGTTTTGAGAAACAGGGATTGTTCGCTCCTCCTTTACGTCGGCGTTGGTTTCCCCTGATTGTTCAGCATCTGGCGTAACCCCGTTCTCTACCACAGGAGTATCCCCATTTTCTTTGACACTCTTGTCCTCTGCTTTAATAACAGTTTTCGGGAGTGCTCTTAAAGAAGAGGTTGCCAATAGGCGGCCAACTCCTTCGTATAAATTCTTAGCATCCATGATCAAACCACCACCACCCGGGTAACATCGATCGAAGCATGTGGCACAATGTGGGTAAACAACCTAAACCGAGGAATTTGTCAGCATGCAACAGTTCAGAATGCTATAGAGTTGAGAATTCACAGACGGAAGTTGATCCATGGAGTTAAGAGCATAACCTCTATAAATGACCGGCAGAGTGACAAGAAAAGAGCAGATTCATTTTCTCTGAGCAGCCGGGTGGTATTGTACCTCAAAAGAGAGTCCGAAACAGCATGCAATCCCTTAATCAATTCTTGAGCAAGTGCAGACTTCAGACTTAATGGAGCACAAGGGCGGAGCTCATTCATTGCAGCAGACACACCTAGCACCAAACACAGACAAATAGGTCACTGTCAAAAAATAATAATTAAGAAACATGCAATCCGCGGAAACTAGCATAATAGCACTACTTGTCAATGCAATCAAATATTTGATTCAGGAATTCAGCCATTACAATCTGTGCACATGCTCAATCTCAGAACACAAATGAATAAAAGATAATAATTTTAGTCAGAATCCAGGTATCATTCTGAAAGTTGCATTTTTAAGACAGCGAAATGGGAATGATGTAATCCAAAGCAAAAGGAGGTGTACATTGAGAAGAAGCATACAAAAAACTTACCATTAACAAACACTGCAAGAGGTGGATGCTCCATTAGATGAGAGGGTGGAGTTACATCCTCCTGATTTTCATCAACACTGTTGGAGGAAAAGCCAACAGCTGGTAGTGGAACCCAGCGGTGTGAATCCAGAACTAACTGCAGTTAAGACATCAATTCTTGAGTTTCCAGGCAGTAGGAAGATTGCAACAAAGAAACTAATACTGTGAGAAAAAGAAAAAAACTAGTACTAATCAGAAAAACATCCCAAAGCACACTCCTAGCAACATACCTGAAAATTTTCAACTGCTGAAATCATATTCTTTGAGAATAAATTGAGGATTGCCCTACAAAATTACAAAACTAGAATTTTACATAGGGAAGGCATCAAAATGGGGAACGAGCACAAAATATTTGTCCTTACTCTTCAAAAAGGGATGGAAGCAAGCCCCGGAAATCCAGCCCAACATAGTTAAGTCCCACTGCACAATACTGTCAACACCAGAATGGAATAACATCACCATCAGATCCTGGAAGCAGTATATATTATCATATTCATTTTCCCCCCACCTCCACCCTTGCCTTACCATGCATGAATCCAAAATATTTAAGAGAGTCCCGCCCTCAGTTATCTGAGGAAGCATTACTTTAAGGGTCTTAAGGTGTGAGCTAATCTGATGCATAGCCCAGCTGAAAAGAAGTCCACCATCATAGTTTTCTTCACTTCCTGAGGTATCATCGGCAAATATTGCTCTATATTGGCTGACAACATCAAAAAGATGTGCTCTATGACAGTTTATCATCCCTTTCAAGTACTCATAAGCATTCCGTTGGTCTAAATCCTCAAGAATACAACTAAGCCATGCCTCACGACATCTCAAAAACTGAAAAAAAGAAAATTGTTCAGGTGAAATATAAGCACACTGACTATCTGCTAAGGTAAGCAACCAATTAACGTAAAGGTCCCCATAGCTAATAGAATTCTTAGCTAGCTACCAGTAGTATGATTTTTAGCATCACCCCACAACACAAGTATGCACAGTAAATATCAGCAAAATCACCTGTAAACGTATTTCATACTCGTTAAACACTCCAATTCGGCGTAAATACCCAATCATCCGGAGGCACTCTGGCAACTGCAGTGGAAAGACAACCAAACATTTGCATTAATTCCCTATCCATGGATGAAAATTTAGTCAAGGTTGCTGATGTATCCAATATAATTAACACATGGTACCTGAATATTAGAGCGAAGTTTATGGAGAATCTGGGAAAGAAGTGATTGTGTGGTCTGCCTAACTTCAGCAGCCAGTGCTTGAATAACAGGTAATCTGAGTGGTGACATTAACTCTGAATAAGCTCCCTTTCAAAAATACAATAACCAAGACAAAATGAATTTGAATGAAAATAACATGGCATAACTCACTTTGGGTGCATAGTTAATACTTTACAAACAAATGCTTCCAAGTCTAGAGCTTCATCATAATTCCCGTTCCTTACACACCTGCAACAAGATGGGTGTCAACGAGTATCAACAAAAGCATTCATATAAGTGGCTACTAATCAAATAGCCAGAAAAAAAAAAAGAACATCTTTGTTCTACACTCTTTGATCACCAACTCAGTTCAGTACAACCATCACAGTCATAAAATAATTCAAGATTACAAATTTCGAGCTTGACAAGGTAGAAACACCATGTCCACTCAAATTATAGGCATCGACTACAACCATACCAATTAGCAAGCAAGCAGAAGAACTCACGTGTCCATAAGCTGAGGAATTTCAAGCAAATCAAGCAATGTACTATGATTTGCTAGCAGAGTTTGGTTCAGTTTCCTCCTCTCCAAAATCTCCTCTGCGGATTCAACAAACTCTGTGCATCCTGACATCAGCTTAGGAATCTCACCTACCTAAAAATACAAAAGAAAAAACGCGCGTCACAACTCAACAACACTTTACCAAGTTCTCTTTAAAAACATAACAACAGCAAGCAAGCTAATAACAAGAAGAAGAATCAGTCACCAAAGACTCCAGATGCTTATCAACAGACGTCACTTCCTCTCTAATCGCAAGCAACGCATCAGCTGCAGCAATGAACGCACGGTAGTTCCCCACCGCGACTTCCTGCATTTGCCTCTGGATCCGCTCCGCATCAACACGTAGCAGCTCCGGCTCCTTCACAAAGAAACAGCCAATTTAGCTTACTAATTCACTAATTGAACTAAAATTAATAGAGAAATAAATGAAACAGGATCTTCTCTCACTTTGTGGAGGCGGTCGAGGGTGAAGGATAGGAGCTCGGAGACGTAAGGTTGCTGTGAAACGGAGGCCAACGGCAGGAAGCTCGCGACTGCCGCCGCATCGTCTGCAGTTTCGACATCCATTACGGTGGATCTGCCCGGCTTCGGGGCTGAATCGGAGTTGACGAGCGTAGAGCTTATTGGGTGGTTTTGGATCTGAAATGGTGGATTCCGGTGAGTATATATTGGTTTGGCCACGTCAGTGAAAGGCTTGTCGCAACGACTTGTCTCCGGGATTGCCTGCAGAAGAGAAGTCGTTTATTTTTCACACAACGCTGATGTCATCTCCGCTAAATCTTTCTTTAGTTTTTTTAAAAAATCCGCTAAATTTAATATGGCTCCATTTTTTCTCCTCTATGCAAGTGAAATTTGTATAGCCTATAAATTAAATAGTTAGTATTTTTTTTTAGCAAATTTCACTTTGTTATGTATTTATCTCAAATGTATTATACTTTATCGATCATCCATTTTGATCGGAAAAGAATAATAAAATTATCGTTTGTATTTTCTCAAAATCAATGAAAAAGACTAAAGATGAAATATAATTATAATTTTTTTCTCGGAGACTTACTATAGAATAGAAAAAAGTAAATATTATAGAATAATTTTTGATCATATTTAATGGGATTTCATAAATGTTAGTGTTAGTGTTGAAGGATAATGAACACATCTTATTTTTTACTCCCTCTGGCTCTTATTAAATGTCTTCCTCGCATCCCAATATTTAGTAGGGAACGCATATTAAGGAGGCCGGATGACTCACTATTTGACCCCAA
>NBIL01108222.1:0-11581 GCA_002752925.1 Viola pubescens var. scabriuscula | reverse complement strand
ATGTCAATGTCAATGTGTACTGCTTTCTTGTTTACCCATTCAAGATTTACTTTTACCTCTTCAAGATTTACAAATTACAACTGTAAAACCCCCTCCCATTTTAACCTTCCCAATTAATCGGAGAAAATCTCGCCTAAACTTACCTCCCAACCTTGAAAATCCCCAAAACCCCCATACCAAATCTAGGGAATTAACTAAAATGCCACCCATTCACCTCCTACATCACAACACATCACAGAAGCCCACTTTAGTCATTTCATCCCTTCCATAACGCCAAAAATATCCCCCACCCCACCAATTGATCTTCTCTCTCTCTCTCTCCTTAGAAAAAAATCGAAAACTTTTTCTTTTTCGTCATCTCGGACTCTCGTAAAAAACGAATCTGAACCCTCAATCTCTTTATCCAATGGCTGTTATCGCTCGGCTCTGTTACCCTAAAAAAACTCTTCTTTCCCTCTCTTTTTTATCATCTTCCTCATCATCATAAACCCTAGCCCCCTTACCTTCCTTACACACACACATGCACACTTCTTCTAACTTCTATCCCTCGCTGTCTGCAGCCTAAACAAGACTTACGTGACACCCATTAATTTCTTCCGATCTACTCCATCCACTAGCACTAACAAGCTCTTGTATCTCTCTCTCTCTTAGTAAAGAGACGTCACCTAGATCTTCTTTGTTTCCAAGTTCTCATCTTTCTTGTCTCCTTTCATTTCTTTCCGTTAAGTTCACTCGATCTGCGCTCAGTTTTTTTTGAAAGGGTTATTTTATCTTGTTTCAGTATGGTCTTCTTATCGGGCTAACTTCCACTTATGTCTGTTTTATCTTCTAAATGGGTCCTCAAAGACTGAATCAGAAGCGAGTCATACCGGGTTTATAAAACTCAGTGAGCCATAGTCTGAAGAATCGCTTCGTATGGTCTTTATTCTGGGAATTCACTTTTTTTATCTGGGTTGACTCGTTTTGGGTTGGACTCGGTTTCTCTGGGTTGTACTCAGTGAGTTGGTGACTCGGCGGGAAGATCGGGACCCTTGTGGGGTTGGGTGGGGGCAGGACGGCGAGGATGCCGTCGGTGGGGTTAAGGCGTACAACGAGGGTTTTTGGAGTGGTGAAGGGTGCGGATGGAGCTCGGGTTTTGCGGTCCGGGAGACGCCTATGGCCTGAATCCAGTGAGGGGAAGCTCAGGAGAAGCAGTGATGGGGATGAGTGGTTCCACAGTATGAAGAAGAGTAGTAGTAACAGTAACCACAGTGCTGTGAAGTTTAAGGAAACTCAGAATGGATGGTCAGGTGATGGTAAATTGAAGCAAGAAAGAAATGATACTACCATTCAAGTGTCGAAGAGAGTGACAAGAAGAGTCAAGAATGAGAATTTTGGAAGAGATAGGTTGTTTGGGGTTGTGTATAGTAGGAAGAGGAAGAGAATTGGAGAGGAGAAGGTGGGAACTTTGGAGGAGGATAAGAGGTTTGGTATTCAATTTTCGCGGAGGCCAAGATTGAAAAAAGACGAAGGAATGGTTAATAATGTTGTGGAGTGTGCACCTCCTGAGCTTACTGTGGCGATTGAGAGTGGTGGTGGAGAAAATGGTGTTGCTCGTTTTTTGAGCTCAGTGTTGACGCATGTCAGGAGGGTTAATTTGAGGATATCTGACCTTGCTGATTTCCTGGTCTCTGAGCCAGTTTGTGGCTTTTTTGCGATGAATGGAATTCATTTTTCACGGGTATGTTCTTGCCTTCTCTTTGGATATATAAAGTATAACTTTGCTTCCATGCTCTTCTTCATTCCTTAGACTATTTCGGCGCACGTTTACACCATTGTCATTGCGTGTTTAATGCTTTGTTTGCCATTTTAACTTTGTTTATTTTGTTTTCTGGTTCTAGGGTCCTCTCGCTGACAGGACTGGAATTTGCAAGATTTTTGCAACAGAGCATTTTGTGCCAAAGTTTTCTGTGGATTTCTCTGCAATTCCTTTTTGTTTCATGTACATTCACTGTAGCTTGTTTTTTAGGGTTGGGCATCTTTCCCTTGAACCTGTAAATAACCCATTAGATGAAGATGAATGTGATGAAATGGGTGACTATGAAGTGGACGACTTATGTATCCCTTTGAAGCCGGAGTTAGCTGACAGAGAAATTGTTGTGGCTATGGCTGCTAGTTTTGGGAGCAAGGGAGCATTCCAGCCTTCTGTTAGAGCTTCCAAATTAGCTGTTCGAAACACTCAACACAAAAATGGGTCAAGTTCCCGGGGTATTCAGAAAAGAAGGAGCTCGCTCAGGAGGAGGAGATCTAGAAATCCCTCTGTTGTGGGCATGCACAAAGCTAATGGTGCTTTGGTTTCTGATCTGATCACCAGTAGGAAAAATGGCATCCCATTCTCGTCGGTAGTGTCTAAGAATAAACTTCGCAGGTCATTACGAAATAGCTCTACAGCAAACCTCAAAAAGGTGACTTCTAGTATTGTTGAAGTGGCACCGGACTTGGATGTGACTAGTTGCTCAGCAAATTTATTGGTCATCGAACCAGATAGATGTTGTAGGATAAAAGGGGCCACTATAAAATTAGAAAGTTCTAATTCAGGAGAGTGGGTGCTTGAAGTGCGGAAAGATGGATCAACAAGATATACTCACTCGGCACAAAAAATTATGAAGCCTTGTTCTTTCAACCGCATCACTCATGATACAATATGGACAGTGGATGAAACCTGGAAGCTAGAGTTCCCTAACCGACAAGATTGGCTCAATTTCAAGGATCTCTATAAGCAATGCTATGAGCGCAATGTTCCAGCTTCTATTCCCAAGGCCATTCCTGTTCCTGGAGTGCACAATGTCTTGGGATATGAAGACAGTGACAATGTTCCCTTTACCAGACCATATGCTTACATTTCTGTGGTTAAGGATGAGGTGGCCAGAGCTTTAGCAAGGCGAACAGCGAGTTATGACATGGATTCAGAAGATGAGGAATGGTTGAAGAACTTCAATCAGGAATGTTTAGTAGAAACTGACCAGCTGACAGAGGATAAGTTTGAGTTAATGGTTGATGCCTTTGAGAAGGCTTTTTATTGCAGTCCAGATGATTTTAATAACGAGGAAGCAGCCTCAAATCTTTGTTTGGAGTTGGGTAGGAGGGAAGTGGTAGAATCTGTGTATGGTTATTGGTTGAAGAAACGGAAGCAGAAGCGAACACCTCTTCTTAGAGTTTTTCAGGTAACAATTTTGTCATGTATTAGTATCTGATGTGGCTCTAGTAACTTTATTTTCTTATTCCATCCATTGTGAGTAGTTGCTCAAGTGCTTTATAATTTGGTAGTGATGATTGGTTATTATACTGTCTACGTGATCATGCCATAAAACAACTTTGCATTTGTAATATTGCAAGTATATCGTGCGGATATTGGCAACTCTTAAAAAAAAACTTCATAGCATGTTTTCATGCTTTCTTTCGTATCTTTCTCTCACCCACCGATGGATTTCATTCTTCTCTGTTCACTTACTTTCATAGTAGTTCCTTTTGTTTTGACAGAAGATGGGCTTATACAGCCTTTTTGGCAAAATTTCTCTGATGTATTTATGATGGCAGAGTAATCATTTACCTGGTCGAATAGGCAGTGGTTCTTGACCAATTTGTGATTATAGTCACTAAGCTGGTCAAAGATGCATTGGAAAATTGAAAGTACTAAACTTCTGCTTGACCGTGTTCTGATGAGGGGGGTAGATTTATAGCCATTGAGCCAATAGGATTAGCGTTGGATCAATGACATTTGATCCATGAGTTATGAATGTTGTGTATTTATTTATTTGGTCTTCTGTATGTGTGCAAAGAATAAAGGTAATTCTTAGAACTCAGTGATGAGATTGGTCTTGAAGTTATGAGCCAGTTTTTCTACATTCTGAAAATGATTTTTACAGTGATTACTGTGAAATTTTCTGCTTACAGGCACAACAGCAGACAATGCATGGCTCTGAATAACTTGAGCAAGCAATTTTATTTATTTTAAGTTTTGTAATTCTTTTTTGACTAATTAACTGACACAACTGTGGGATTTTGTATTCATACTCGTGTGACTTGAGTGTAGTTAATTTTCTTTGTTAAATTATGTTCTCTCATTCCTCCATTATTCGACTTTGTGTGGCATTTCTACCCTAAATGGTTTTTTCTGATCTGATCAAAGATGGATGTTTGCAATTTAACAGGGACATCAAGCGAAGAAAGCTCCTCTGATTCCTAAGCCAGCTCTACGCAAGAGAAGATCATTCAAGCGACAGTCCAGTCAATTTGGAAGAGGCAAGCAACCGAGTCTACTACAAGGTAAGAGGATTTTCTAAAAAAAGGAAAAAAGGAAAGTTATGATTCTTATGCTAACTACTTAGTGTAGAACGATTCTGTCATATTATAGTTTCAATTCTGCATTGGATCACTCAGCTAAACATTGAAGATGAATGGGTTTTCCTTGCCTAAATTGCCAAGAATTTGAACAAAAATATGAATTTCCTTTATTTCTATTTTTGTATACAGTATGTTGTTAAATACTGGTTAAGTTAACAGTTATTGTATCAGGTACTGATTTTTAATTTTTGGTGATTTTATGGTCTATCATGTTGCATTGCTGATGTGCACAATGTTTTGGTAGGAAATTTTATTGGAAATTTGGACAAGTTTCGACAAAATCTGCTTACATCTTGAACTAGTGTTCTGATCTGGTTGGTTGTTTAGACTGTATCTTATAGTTGTCCATTTCAATTCCATTCAATGAAGCATCCAATACTTTGAGCATGTTCTGTTGTCAGTTTATTACCATTTGCCATAAAAAGCTCTAACTTGTCATTTTTTGGTGCACAGCAGCACTGGCAGCTGAGCATGATGCTTTGGAAGAACAGAATGCGATGGTTAAAGTGGAAGAAGCCAAAACTTCTGCAAGGAGGTCTGTGGAGTCTGCTATTCTCAAACGACTCAGGGCTCAGCAGCTAATGAAGAATGCTGATTTGGCAACTTACAAAGCTGCAATGGCGCTTAGAATTGCTGATTCTGCTCTTTCAGCCAGTTCAATGGATGAGGCTGCTGCTCCCTTTTTGGATTGATGTGTGTGTATTCACGGATGGAATATTGAGATGAGATGGCCAAGCTTACAACTGGAAGGAGGAAGTACCTCATTGCTGTTTTAGAAAGCCTTTGGAGGATGACCTTTGCTGAAAGTTATTGTAATTTTTGTATAGATTATGATTGAATATGTACATTCTGTATTGTTATATAACCTCACTCACACCAAATGGTTTTTGCAAGGGAAATCTGGTTTTATTTCCTTGGAAGAAAAAAAATGAGAATTACACAAGATTTGCACTATGGGCGCTAATCTCATATATACCTAAGCAACCATCTTGAATGTGCATTCAATCTTTATAGATATTATTATATAGGGAAAATAAAATCTCTTCTCCAGTAGTCATTCTAGTGTTTTTTCTTATTTTTACTTCGTACCAAACAATGGTACTATTTCTATTACTGATTTGTTTCAACATTCATGCATTGTTTATTGTGGCAGTGGCAATCCTGAAAAAAAGTCCTTAATTAGTTGGAAAATGTGATCATAACATAATGGGCTTTCTGTCTTTGAGTACAATCATTTCATAGCAAGCCGCAACCCATGACAATCCAGGACCCTTGTGATATTTTTTAATTCTTCTCCCAGAAAAAAGATGCGTGAAGAGATCTGGAATAGTGCCCACTGCAATCATAAAAGTTTCAAGTGTGGGAAAGGAACATTTAACTTGAGATCAAGATACAGAAGGGGCAACAAGATAACATTTTGACAATTCAACCTGTATACAAATATAAAGTAGTGCTATACTGCCACCAAGATACAATAAGATGAAAGAGTTCCATCATCGCACTTTAAAAACATGGTTACATAAAGTAGTGTTATACTTATACTGCCACTTTTCTACCTATCATCAGCTTTAACAGGTGCATTCGCCAGGTCTTGGATTTCCTTCTTGCTCTTTATCATGATCCACTTCTTGGTATTGAAGTCAAGTCTGTCCAAGTCCTCTGCAATTCCCAGGTATCCATAAAGCAGATCCTCCTCCAACTTATCTCCCCGCGCTTCTACTTCCCCATCACTCTTGCTGCTTTTGCAGTTGTTGGATATTTTCCGGTTAAACTCTTCTCTCCCGTGGATATTCTCCGCGAAATATTTATGAAGCTTCTCCGCATTTCCAATCCCAGTAAAGGTGCCCAAAAACTTCACCAGAATAACACTCTGATCAGCAGGCTTCCCTAGACACACCCTGATTTTTCCTCCAACAAAGCCTTTACCTAAAATTAAGAGAGAATAATCAAAGAATATCCACATTAACTACAAACAAACAAACTTGTTAACAATGCCAGAATGGGCACACTACTAGATCATCCCTGTATATATACTCAAATGATTCATAAATTTTGACATAAGACCATGCATTCACTACTTGAAGTTTTTATATGATAGAACAACTATGTTAAATAACTAATCATACAGACATGACTGACCTCTCAGAAAAGCCTCAACCCCTTCAATGGGTACAACTTTCTGGTGTTCTGGATTGTTGTTCGACATAGAAATGTTGTGAATGACAACAACTGGAGGCCAGAGCATTAAATCCTCCTTCTGAGCCAAAGCTTCAGCATCAGGCAAGACCTCTGGAACCCATGTTACTGTCTCGGAAGGCACAGAAGTACTCCACCCCATCAAAACACAAATTGCTTTGTGAAGACCCAAGTGATGTGCTCTTAACCCAACCTTGTGAGACATATATGCATGTGTTACCAAGCGCCGGGTGTCCATGAAGTCCTTTGATGAGCTGTAAAAGCATAGACATGTATATCTTTAACAATATAGTGAACTTTCTGAGAACTGTAAAATTGTTGGTCCTAATTGTCAGTCATAGATCCACAATCATTCCAAAAGAAATTGCTAATCACATCATGTATCCTATGGTGATGATATATCGCAACATAAAGTACATTAGAGATTTGTAAAATTGTTGCAGGAGATATCCAAATAGCTAAGTTTCAAACGGTATATTCCATAGCCAGATGAAGCGCAGAACCTCAAGAACTTGATGATATCAATAATTATGTCTCAACAAGAAATCAGCACATAATGACCGTTAGGCCTTCAGACCCCGTTTTGTCATCTGTAAATGATGAGGGTCAAACACTACCTAATCTGCCAAAACATTTGCAAGGTGGATAATCACAATGTGAAATGTGATCCATTTCTCCATCACAACTATAGACCATGCTAGACCAGACCCCCACCACATGGCTCATTTCTCCGCTTCTCCTAATACATCAAGCAACTTTTGCCTGAAGTTCATATGTTTTCACGTCACTAACCCATCTACAAGTAGAAGCTATAATGTTAAACTTCCATATAGGGTTCAATAATTCCTAGCTACTGAGAAACAGCGCACAGTGGCCAATCAAGAATAATCCATATTTTTCCTGCTTCGCATCTGTTTCCTCCTGACCTGTTTTAAACTATAAGTTCGATGGATTATGACCAAGACCCAATACTAAACAAGCTTATGTGCCTCTACTACTGGGCTAAAGTACTTATATATATACACTTAGAAGACGACTTTCCAAATGGGAAAATAAGGAAGTGATAGAATACTTTAACCTTACAAATTTAGCATTAGACATCTAAAACCAACGCTGCTAACCCAAATAAACAGGATAACTCAGATCAAACTTCTCTGACGGTGCAATAATGTTCACCCAAGGGAGATCATGAAATAACAAGGTGAAACATACTAGAAATCAATTTGAAGCATGTTTGATGTAAAAGGTAAAAGGTGCTGAACACCTTCTCGGCATCCCACGTACTCATCATATGTAAATTGTAGTTCACCAAAAGCTCATGCACCTACTCAGATCTATACCACAACAGTATCCACCTCCAAAATCCCAATTACTATAAGAGGAACATTTTTTAGGTTAGCCTAAACTCACATTATTTCACAGACATGGTGCTTACCAGTTCGGTTCAGTGCGAACTTTAACATTTCATTTCAAAATCAAATGAACTGACCTTTTCAATTAAGAGAATTAAAAAATAAATAAATGATGGAAAGTAACATTTTTCGCTCATATTAAACGAAAAAATTTTACTCAAATATATATTTTTAAAAAAGGAAATTAAGTTATTCAGTTTTACCAAAACAAGAAGCTCAAAACCTCACAACTCGATTCGAGTACTCATAAAGAACTGAATAATACTAGTCATTTTTTAATCAAACAGCACACACCAAAGAGAAAAATGTCTAGAATGGCGATAATTTGGTTGTTGCTGAACAGTGACCAGCTCACCTGAACCAATGTGAAAAAGTGTTGCACTGTTAAGAGATGCACATTATAGGAAAGAAAACAAACCTTCTGCCACATACGATGCAGAACAAACTACCAGCTTTTCCTTGTTCCTTGTATCTTCTTTGAAGCCCTGAATTCAAACTTAACTTTTTAGAGAATGTTAAGAAGGCATCATCAACCAGTTGCTTAAATTCTTCAGAATCCTCAGATGGCTCAGCCACTGCAGGATTCACCCACTCTTCTGATGCTTCTTCATCATCATTTGCATTTCCATCTTCACCATAAACATCATTCCTTTTTCCAACTTTGTGCTGCCTGTGAATACCACTTCTTCTATCAGTTTGGTGGGTGTTATGCCAGCTTAAAGAATCATATCTTAAGGAACCAGAGTTATATTTTGCACTTGTTTTGTAATATTTCACTGAATGTTTTTGTGCGTGAGGTACAGGATGTTGAGAAGACAAACAGTCATCAGATGCAAAATCAATAGGATGGTCACGCTCATCATATGGCCTTTTAGCATTTCTATGTGAATTCTGACTAAACCTCTGAGATCTGGACACATTTGAAGCACCCATACCTTCATCAACCCATTCCTCTCCACTATCATACTGTTCCACAAACTCGTTAGGTGCAATCCAATTGCTTGACACGGTAGTTCTTCTATCATGACTATTAATATCCTCACCCATAGTATACTTTCTTCTAAGAACTTTTTCTGATGACTCATAAGTGGCTAGCGCTTCATTCACTCTCGGCCTTTTAGCAGCTAATCTGTGCATTTCCAAGTCATACAAGGAAGTAGGATACTCCTGCGATCTTTCCTTTAGAAATTGTGGGCCTGCATCTCTTCCAAACCCAGACCTCAAATGTGAGATTTGGTGACCCTGTCTTACACCCAGAAAAGGTGTTTCATCGACTTGTGAGTTTTTTGGTCCAAATCCAAACTCAACTTCAGAATATCCAGAGCCCAAATATTGCCCATGGTGCTTTGGTTGTCTATGCATTGTTCTTGTGTCAAGGTTTTTGTTAGATACCTGCTTCTCCCATACAGCACTCTCTCTTGTGTTTCTGAAGGAATCCTCACTATGATCAATCTTGTCCGCAACACGGTGCATGAGATTTGGTTTTGATAAGTCTCTGTGCTCATAATCTGTTTGAGGATACTCATATTCCAACCGAGAACGTCTAGGCATCATTCTGTGCAAGTCAGTAGATGGGTGTATATAATCATCATTAGATAATGCCTGTGATTTTGTGTAAAGATAGTCATCATGATCACTCCTTTTAGGACTGTAATCAGCCTTGGGATAGCTTTTCATGATTCTTCTACTAGCTTCGTGGTCTCTAACAGCTGTCCTTTGATGGTATGCATCAAAATTCACAGTTTCCGTAAGTTTCACATTGCTCCTTGGGTATTCATCAGAACCAGGAAAGGGTGCCCTTTCTCTATAGGAACCTGGAAATTCACTCCTTGAAACTCCGGCAGACGAACCAACGTATTCTTCAAACTGAGAGGAGCATAAAAGATTGTTAGAGCGCGATGTTGGTACCATATCATATGGAGCATCCCTTGAATGATACATGGGTTTTTCCCCTTCTCTGTACAATTCTCCAGGTGTAACCTTATCTGAATTTATAGACTCATGATACCGAAGTTTCTCGTGCTCAAACTGGCCAATACCTAAACTTTGTAATGTGACTGGTGAACGGACAGTAGCTTCCCGGTTCTCACTATAATTTGAGGTGGGAACCAAATCTTGAGGCACCCGATATGACCTTCTCATCATCCCATCTTCCGTGTGCCTGGATTTGTGCTCCATTATCATGTGCTCATCAATACCCACAAACCTATTTTTCTGAGAATCTCTCTCTTCACTCATCCTTGAAGATGCACCATGGTTATCATAAACATAAACTTGCTTCATTCTATTACTTTTAGCATCATCATAATCAACCTCCTCAGCATACTCATATTTCCTACGCATAGGCCCCTGAGCAAAATGAGGACTTTTCCGGTCTTGCACATGGGAGGGTGAGCTAGAACGAACAGTTTCAGTCCTTGCGGCACTGAAATGCAATCCATGCTCCCTCCTTTCAATAGAATTTCCCCTTCCCTCTCCAGATAACAATATTCTTCTTGAGCCCACAGTCTTACTTCTAGGGCTCAAACTCCTACGCTCAATGCGTGGAGCTCGATCCATGGCATCATAGCGTGACGTTGCATAAGAATCATGGGCAGTCCCATATCTATCTTGACGACGCACCTTGGAGGATGGAGATTGTTTGTAATCCTCGTGTCTTCTGGACTGCATCTTTGTTCGTTTAGCTCTAATACTCCCGGGGGAGGATTTTGCAACTCCTTGATTTTACAATAGCAACAGAAGGTACTCTGCGATCCAATACAACTCTCGACACAAATACTGATATGGTTTTCAGATAATTCAGATATGAAGGTGGTTAGTTCCAAGTAAGACGCAAGGAAGAAAAACACCAAGGTGAAATTTTGAGAAGTGTGCGATCAAAACCACTGGAATAGGCAATATCCTTATCGGAGTAATGAAGTATTGAAGTATATCATCATCATCCACGAGAGGGTTTTGATTTAGCATGTATCTTCTTTAAGTGATGAGAAATCTAACCTCTGTATCTTCTTGAAGCACCCATCAATCAGTCACTCAACATCTTCTTGCCCAACTCTTTCTCTCTTTTTCGTGGTCAAACCTTGGGCTTTGCTGGCTGATGATTGTTTGTTTACTGAATTGCTCACAAATCTTCTTTCTACTACACGAAACGCGCAAACAACTGACAGCGTCTGTTGAGAACCCTCGAGAAACAGCTGTGGAGAGTGGAGGAAGATTTGTGGTGGTGATTGGTGATTGGTGAACTCAACTGGTGCGTCGTCGATTCGATGATCTTCTTTCTGCTTTGTTTTCTTGCAGCGACTTTTATTTTATTATTGGAGTATTATTATATTAGGAGGAAATTGGGCCAGGTTCATCCGATCCAATAGAAAGAAATTGGGCCAAACCGAATGGGTTTGCGGACGCAGGTGATGATGAGCATCATGTATTGTATAAGGCTATAAGCTCATTTTTATTATTATTATTTATTTATTTAAAACTTTTAAGGGTATTTTGAATGAGAATGGAGGTAACAATAAAATGGTCCAATCCTGTAAATTGTAATGCATAAGGTTGGAAAGGTGGTGAGGTTTTGAATTTTAAATCTCATT
>NBIL01108201.1:0-11066 GCA_002752925.1 Viola pubescens var. scabriuscula | reverse complement strand
TGTATCCTTCTTCTCTTCTTCTCCTGCCATCCTCTGGATGGCTGATAATAAAATTTCTTCTGCTTATGAAAAAAAAAATCATATCGTAGTGAAGAAAAAAAAGTATAGTATTAATATATAATGTATTATTAGAAACATATTATTACATAATAATTATATTGTTATACTATTATTTATTAACATCACATACAATCTTACTAAGTTATAATACGCTCCTTAAATATTCATAATTCGACAATTTGTGTGATTTTGATGATTCCATAAATCCGGTTGCGAAGAATTCGCTTAGAATGGAAGAAAATGGCATGGGATTAAATTATTCAAGACTCGATTGAGGAAGAGGACGTGAATGATCAAATCGTTGAAAACTCTCTTGAAAAGGAAGTGTGAAAAATCAACTGAAAGCAGTGAAAGAAAAAGAAAAAATCTCGACCGTTTTACAAGCAAAACCATCAAACACCATCTCCACTACATTACTTATCGAGCGAAATTGAGAAAATAATATCTGAAATCATACAATAAATAATGCCACGTAGGAAATTGAAAATCTGCAATTCTATAAAAGCACTAAGAGGTCGATTGGTACGAAACTGAACATTTAAAATTATTTGTACCAAATTATCTATTTGGTATAGTAGAATACGTGAAATTTTCTCGTAAAAATAGAATTCTAGTCCAAATAGGTATAATTATCGATGAATTCATATGACTTTTTAATAATTAATTAATTTATTACTTAAATGCTTTCCTCTAAAATCTGTCCCTTCTCCTTTTCTTCTAAGCACAATAACAATTTAAGGGTATAATGGTCAAATAATTAAAATAAATTCATTTTTTAGTCATACCAAATAATATGTTCATTTCGATTCATTTGAATTCTTTTAATAACAAGTAATATACCAATCACTAAAATTTATTCACTCATTAATTCAATTCTAATTGAGAATGAATTAAATTTCTCCCTAAATGAGACATATTTGACAAACGTAAGCATCAATTAAAATTCTCTCAATATAGGGACTTTAATAGAATAAAAATCACAAACACAAGGACAAAATATGTAATTAAGCCAAGAATTTGTGATGAGCCAATTACCAAGGGTATTAATGTAAACTCAGCCTATACCCTATAGTATAAAGAATAAACCCCTTCCTGCAAGGCTAAAAGCCTAAAAATAAAATAAAAATCACACTCTTTACTGGTTACTATTACCTGCATCAGTTTCACTGCAACTGTTCTCCTCCAGCTTAGAAAAATGGCGGCGATCTCATTTCACTGTGCTACAGCTCCCTCAAACAAGCTCTCTCTCTCCTCTTCATCTTCTTCTTTCGCCTCCAACCTTCTCCCATGCCAATCCTCCCGATTCTCCACTTTATCGGTATTGTCTCGGGCAATCCGCCGGAAAACAGTCTCGTGCCAGGCCACCTCCTCTGCCATCTCACCGCCTTCCTCTTCCGTCAACGGAAAAGGTAACTTTATATCCTGCTGAATCTTTTTTATTTCCTCTCATTTCGGCCCCATTTGATCAAATGATATATCCTATCTTTATCACTTATGGGCAGTCATATCGATTGTTATAAGGTTTAGTAGGGATAAGTTCTTATGATATTGTGGACATTGGTTAGGGTTTTGCTTTAGTCTATATTTTTTCAGTAATTCTTCGAGAAACTGCTGATAAAAGATTGCAGATATTTTATAATTTGGCGTTATTAAGCAAAATAAGGGCTTTTGATTGCACACTCAATAGGAGTGCATTTCGTGTGGTTTAAAAGGGGTTCGTTTATTTATTTTGTTTTGATTTTTTTTTCAATTGCAGTTGAGGCAGGGTTGAAGGATTTTCTACACATATCTGATTTTGACAAGTCTACATTATTGAGGATACTAGACAGAGCGGTAGAGGTGAAGGCATTGTTGAAATCAGGGGATAGGTCATTCCAGCCATTTAAAGGGAGGACAATGGCAATGATATTCGCGAAGCCATCGATGAGGACACGGGTTTCATTTGAAACTGGATTTTCCTTGCTTGGAGGTCATGCTATATATTTAGGGCCTGATGATATTCAAATGGGTAAACGTGAGGAAACCCGTGATGTTGCTCGTGTTCTGTCTCGCTATAATGACATCATTATGGCTCGTCTTTTTGCTCATCAGGTACGCTGGTGAGTTTTGTATTTTCTTATGGTGATTGCTTCTTGTTAAGTCTAAGTTTTCTGTGTTTTGGGGGCTTAAACTCTGGTTTTGTGTTAGTGACTTGTGTTACTCTCAGGAAGGTTGTAATGTAACTTTGTATTGTAACTCTGCAGCAGCCAGTATGTCGGTGGCTGGAAATTTGTAGTGTCTCGATAGACCTGACTCTTCAAATTCTTGGTTGAGTGCTATTTGCCTTGAATATAGGTTTCCACTTTGTTCCAGGAAAAAGGAAGGAAAAGGATGTATTTCCAGTGCAGTTACTTACAATTTCTTTGCAGGACATGATTGACTTGGCAAAATATGCAACTGTAGCTGTTGTTAATGGCCTGACTGACTACAACCATCCTTGTCAAATAATGGCTGATGCACTCACAATGATTGAACACATTGGAGGGATAGAAGGAACTAAGGTCAGTTCATTATGATACTGATACCTTGAAAAGTAGTTTCATCTGCTTCTCCAATATCATGGATCTAACATCTAACCTGATTCTAAACACTATCAAGTTCAGGTTGTATATGTTGGGGATGGGAACAATATTGTGCACTCTTGGTTGTTGCTGGCTGCTGTCATTCCTTTCCATTTTGTCTGTGCTTGCCCTAAAGGTTTTGAACCAGACACAGGAACAGTTGAGAAGGCACGACGTGCTGGAATAAGTAAGATAGAGATCACAAATGATCCAAAGGAAGCTGTTAAGGGAGCTGATGTTGTGTACTCAGATGTGTGGGCAAGTATGGGGCAAAAGGAAGAGGCAGCACATCGTCGCAAAGTGTTCCAAGGATTTCAGGTATATGTCCTGCCCTTTTAAATCATGGACTATATATATATATATATCTTGAACCACATTGTGGTGAATATTAGCTGTTTTATGTTAAAGAAAACCCACTGTCTCCAAGCCCTAGTAGTTAGGTGAGAATGGGAATAATGGAAGAAATATGATCTGCAGGGAAATTGGACCCTAGACCCTTGTGTTATATGCCTAAAAGCCTGCCCACTTGATGGTTTTCGGTAACTTAACAAATTGCAAACAACTGTTGCTAACCACTATTATTTGCACGAGTTGATCTTTACATTTTATGGTGAAATATTTCAGGTGGATGAAAATCTTATGAAAATAGCTGGGCCAAAGGCTTATTTCATGCATTGTCTACCAGCAGAAAGGGGTGTGGAGGTAACTGATGGTGTTATTGAAGCTCCAAACTCAATTGTCTTCCCACAAGCTGAGAATCGTATGCATGCACAAAATGCTATCATGCTTCATGTGCTTGGTTTGTGATATCAAACGCACAGAATGCTATCATGCTTCATGTGCTTGGTTTGTGATATCAAACGCACAGCACTGCAACGCGTAAGCTGCTGAAGTTGTGACAAAAACAGAGCATACTTAACATTTTCATGTTCAGTGGTAGTTTTTTGAGGTTGAATCTGTAGTTGTCCATTTATCTTTATGTGAGCAGTTAGCTAGGTGTATCACCGGTTGAACATCTAGTAGTGTTATGAAACTTATGTGTAGACAGCCGCCAGTTATGTTGTCATTGTCAGTTTGGAACTTGGAGGTCAGAATTTGAGTATTTTGAACTTGTATTCATTCTTTTCCCCCTTGAATCACATGGGCTAAGAATTACATAGACATGATTTCGCCACAGCTTCCATTCCAAAGTTCTATAAATAGGTAGAAGAATAACTACAACAATTGCCTAATTATATATTATACATATACTCTAGGGTAAAATTTTGCAGATGTATTTTGCCTACAGTAACTGACTTGGAGGAGTTGAGGTCATCTACCTTTCTTCTGCACTGTATCTGTTCCAAGCATCCTGGAAACATCGAAACAGAAACAATCAGCTAAATCACTTCACACAATTCTAATTGTATACTCCCTTATTATGGGTAAATGGCACAACCCTAACGACAAACGACAATCCCCAGACTCGAACCTTCCTGCCAGAAGGGCAGGGAGGACACCAGGAAGATGGGGAAAAAACAACATTTTGGATACATTAAATTCCCAAGTACTTCTACTCTCTTTTCTTTTTATCAAGAATGCGAACAAGGTGGGGAAAGAAAAGTAGCAACGCACCTTTAAAAGATCAAAAACCTTCTCACAGGTGTATTTCTGTTGAATGCTTGCACCCCGTTGCTGCAACTTGTCAGGATGAACAAAAAGTGTGGCTTTACGGTACGCCTTTTTAACTGCAGTTGCTGGTATAAGTTCTGTAAGTGGTATTGGCTGCCAACCACTATCAGGCCCTAGGATCTGCAAGAACAAGAATCCAAATAAAACTGCTAGTAAGAGGTATAATAAAAACTTGTTCAAAACATGAGCTAGAGTGGTATTTTTTAAATCTGATGAAAACTTCTCAAAAGTAAAACTGGAAATTTCAACCAAGTAAGAGAAACTCTCATCACGGAGCTTGTGTGATTGCAAGTAACCATAAGTTAACCCAAAAGCAATGCAAGTGTGTAGGACAAGATCATAAATAAGCATGAGTCGAAGGCTACAACATACATATTGTAGTGTTGAAAGCAAAGCTCGTAAGTTTCTTTCTTTCCCACTTGACCACCTCCTGACCTCAGCATCCAAAGTCTCTGCCAGTCTCTGTCATTCATCATACCAAATACAAGGCAGTCAGACAACCACTCACATTGAGTCATAACTGCAGGATGACAAGAAACTTACATTTCTGTCTGCTTGCTCCTTCTGAGCAAGAAGCTCACGCATATTCTTTTCTGCAAGAGCTTTTGCCTGAAAAAGACCACAAAGGAAAATGTTGTTAGAAGTCAGCAAATCTACATCCCTACTACAGAATCAGAAGAAGGAACCATACCGCACGCTCAGCCATCCGTTGATCCTTTTCAGAACTGGCTTTACTTCTTTGCATAGATTCACCACTGGCTCCATTATATCTTTCTGTTGAGCAGGGAACTTCATGAATTAAAACAAAAAATTTATTATGAGAAGAAGGCGGTAAACTGAGACTGATATCAACATGACAGCAATATTCACACTTTAAAACATCACATACCAGCATGATTTGAAGAACTTGGATGTCTTGAACTGCTTGAAGGACCTGGGCCTTTGTAGTGCTGATCCTGCTCAAAAGTCCGTCAAGTGTTATTTTAAATTACTTTATACTGGTTTATTAAGAAAGAATAATGTAAAATAACAGAAGAGAACTTACGCTGGAACTGATCCCACCATCTTTTGGAGCACCAGCAGACTTCTCAGCTGCAAACTTTTCAGACTTACTTCTTGCCTTAGATGCAGCTTTCTCAGACACTGCTTTTTCTAGGGCTCGCTTCCTAGCCTCTGCAGTAACCCTTTCCACCGCAGCACGTTCAGCTCTTAGCTTGGCTTCCTGAACCTTCTCAGTTGCTTTATTGGCCCCTGCAGAAGCCTTCTCCAACCTTTCTCGGGTCTCAGCAGAAGCCTTACCCAACCTTTCTCGGGTCTCAGCCCTTAACCTTTGATGAGCTTCTGCAGATGCTCTCTCCACAGCAGCCTTCTCCGCTCTTGCTCGGGCTTCAGCAAAAGCCCTTTCACGAGCTTCTCGGATTGCTCTCTCAACAGCTATTCTCTCTTTCTCTCTTTCCATTTCTTTCTCCTTTGCTTCTTCCCTTCTTATGTGAAGCTCATTTTCCACATCTGCTTCCCTTTTTGAAGTATCTTCAGCTTCCCTCTCCTCCAAGGCTCTCTGGTGCTCATAATTTTTATCCATGCTCTGACTTGTTTCCTCCTCCTTAGGCGATTCCATGGCCTTTCCTTCCCCGTCAAATACACAAGGTTGACTTGTTTCCACATAGAAGCCATTAGTATCAACCCATCTTTCCTCACTAGAAGATTCAAAATAATCTTCATCTTCATGATCAGTATTCGCTTCAGACTGCTTCATATCCTCATCATTTTCTTCCAATTTGCAGACCACATCTCTGACACAATTTTTAAAATCCCAACGTCTCCTGGTGCCACTATCCGACCATCTTTCCTCATAAGAAGCAAAATTAATCACAGTCTCTTTGCTAGTAGTCACAATTTCAGATTCATTGATATCCTCATCAATGTTATCCAATCCAGAAGGCACTTCCTCAGTGTGATTTTCTTGACCTCCAAGTTTCTTGTGTTCAGTCACGTCAAAGATATTCTGCTCATTTTCAAAGTTACAGTCAGTTTCACCAGAAAATGCCTCATTTTCATCCATCAAAGGGGTCTTAGTTATGTCCACGGCTTGCTTCTTAGAAGTACCAAGCTCAACATGATCTTGAGATATGCCAGCAGTTTCAGGACTCTCTTCTTCCTCCAGGACATTTGCATCTTCAGCTGGTTTTGAGGTTTTTTCTATGTCTTCAGTAACAGGGAAACCTTCATTAACCTCCATTATCCTCCCATTCTGTGAATGTCCCTCTGGACTTACTTCCACGCCTTCAAAATTTCCTTTTCCACATGCTTCATCACTTCCAGCTAGATTCTTAGTCTCATCCTGCTTATATATATCATCAGCAGGTTCACCATTGTTTTTCTGGTTTATCAAATACTGTTGAGTCGTTTCCATATTCTTATCTTCTTTCGTCTGCTCAATCTCCAATTGTGTCGTCTCTGTGTCCACCTGTTCAAAAGTGTCAGCTTGTGTCTTTGAAATTTCATTAACTGGATAATCCTTTTTGAGTTTGTTCCCATCCTTTTTGGCCTCTTCAAGGTTCTCCTTTCCTTCTTCCCCACCTTCTCCTCTATATGTCTTCTCAGTTTCTTCCTTGTCTTGTGGGTCATCAAGTCCTACCTCATCACCTGACTTACCCTGTGTTACTTCTTCGAAGAAATCATTTTCTTTATTCTCATTCTTTTCTTGGTGGCAATCCTCCTCTAGTTCCTCATCACATTCAACCCAATCTTCTTTATTTCCTTCCTCCCCATGGATCTCATCTAGTTTCCTCTCCATTTCTTCTCTTGCCTGAACTTCATGTGATCCATCATCCATTTCCTCTTGACTGCGGACTTCCCTTTGTTTTCTATTAATTTCTACCCAATCCTCAGCCTCCTTCTGTTCCATAATATCATTTTTCTCCTTCAACTCCTGGGCTTGAACGTTTACAATTTCTCCTAGTTCCTGAAGCACCTTCAGTGTACTTCCACAATTTCCCACTTCACAGGATGCTTTAGGCTTATTATCAGCTTTTTCATGCTGAGCTAACATGATATTTTCTGTGCACATATCAAATTCAAAAGTCCTTTCAACTAAATTTAGTCCTCTCACAACCTTCTCGTGCATAGGAGCCTCTTCAAGTGCTGGCGGTTCCTTGGAGAATTCCTTTGCCTTCTTCATGCTTTTCTCTGGTGCCATCTTCTCCCTATAACCATTTTCATTAACAAATGGTGTCATTTCCTTCACATTCTCTGCCCATTTAAATGCCAACGCTGGAGCCTTATCTTCCTGCTCAGCCTCCAATTTTTTTGCTCTGTCCTCCACTGGACCAACATTTTCAATTATCGTTCCTGTCGCCTTCTCATTTACTGGTTCTTTCAGCCTATCACCTGCCTGAGCTGATGTGGACTCGGTTCTGCGTACCTCTTCAATATTGTTTGCAGCAATAGAATATTTTTGGTAACCGGGATGAGGGGTGGATTGGCTTGGTGTCCTAGCATTGTAATCTGTTAAACCAGGATTGGCTTTCTTTGGAGCATCCTCTTTTCCAGATGTCTTCTGAGCTTTCTCCTGTTCTGATCTATTAGCACTCGCTGCACTTTTAACCTCCTTCTTCTGATTTCTCAAGCCATTATAAAAACTCAGTTTCACGCCATTTTGAAGACCTTCTTTCTTTCTTTCCATTAAATCTCTAGCGAATTTAATCTTCGCTTGGGCCTCCTCTATTGCCTTTCTAACTGCAGCTGCTGAGGCAGCAGCAGCTGAATTTGCATCTATTGCCTCATAAAAGGAAGGCGGCGAATAACTTCCATCAGCACCTTCGGAAACATCACTTCTTGGAGCCCCTGCTTTCATGTCCATTGGCTTATTGAAAAACCCAGCATTACCATTACCCAAGTTAGGCGGTGAGCTTGAATTCATCCCCTGGCCAATTTCAAATCCATCAAATGACATATTACCTGAAATTGAACCACTTCTACTTGACTTTCTCCTAACCGCAGTATCATTTCTCGACATGCTTTTAAAACCCACATCAGGTAATGGTCCTGACACAGCTTTCTTGGGAGGCTTCCCTTCAGTCATCCTCGGATCAACATTACCATTGAGATGAGCTTCATGTAGCGCAGAGTGCACTGGCTTCCCCCCTTGAGTCATACCGGACGGACTAATATCATCAATTAAACGAGTATAACCAGGAACAGCATGGAGCTGAGCAATGTATGTTGTCCCGTTAGCTCCGTTCGTGCATCCGGGATTGGTTTTATTATACAACACATTAACTTGCTTCACACCATCAACTGGCTCTGAAGCCACTTCAGCTGATGGAACTCCTTGCGACCCCATGGATTCAGATCTTGCTGGAACCCTACACAATTTCCACTTGAAAATATAAATTTCCCAAATGTACAAGTATACCTACAACCCATATGACTACTTTTTACTCCATTTTCAAGCTTTGAACAATCAAAACAGCCAAAAAAAACCAAAGATTACAGATTACTTAGCTTGCATAAATATTGTCATGGACCATTATGCAGCATTGATTACCAAAGAGTTACCAAAGCAGAATGCTCTATAATGGGTTTCCTTATTTGCTCCAAGTTTTTAACAAAACGAGGAACTTTCCAATTTTGAATCGACGTTACATCAAAAATTCAAACAAACAAAAACGTACCTAAGTTCTGGGGTGGATTTTTTTCTGGGTTTTTTGGGTTTAGCAACCAACTCCTCATAAGGCACCCCAATATCTGCATCATCACCAAACCCACCAAAAATCTTGGAGTAATCAATTTTCGAAGTTCGGACGGCATCAACAGGGGAAAAGTTTCGGTCTTTCAACTCCGAAACATCCAAAACCGGAATCGACCCGCCGGAACCACGAAATATCTCGCCGTAATCATCCATTCCGGCCGTCTTAGCCTTCACCGAAGAGGAGCCGCTGAAAACGCCGTCGTATACATGCTTACCACCGAAACTAGAAACTACTCGGCTGGTGCTGAGATTACCAGAGGTAGGTCTGTCGTGAAACTCCATAGTAGAAACGGTAACGAAGATAGATAGAGAGAGGAGAAGGAGGAAGAGAAGAAGGAGAAGTGTAATAATGGCTGACGCGTAAATTGTTAAGAGTTATTGGTTTTGTTGTTGTGTTTGTCTTTCTCCTTGTGGTCTCGTCTTTCTCCTCTGAAGAGTGAAAGCTCTGCAGAGTCAGACACGGACGAGAAGAGACGGAGAAGGACGACACAAATTTTTTTTATAAAAAAGAACAATACGAGAGAATATCAGACAATTTGTAGGGACTCTTATGTCATTAACTTTTTGCTTAAAAACAAAATTAAATTAGTTTTTTCCTTAAAATAGGAAATATTCTCGACACGCTATAACTCGTTTAATCAATGAGGTTAAAAAGATCTAGCCTTATTTATATTTTCTTTCTAAGTAAATATTTATTTTTTTAAGTTAACTAAGATTTTAAATTCAAACACGGGGAACGCAGTTATTAAGAAATGAATTTTTATAAAAAAAATAGACCGTTTTAAGTCTCACGCGCCTCGGATATGGATTAAACGACCTAATAGGAATATAAACATCGGATTTTTTTTTTACTGAAATTTGTTCTTTTTGGGTACTAGATGAATGCTATTTAGAGCAAAATAATGATTTTTGACAAAATAAAAACATAATGATGAGTATTTAATTTGAACTATGCTTGAGTCGCCTGAGTTGAGAAGGGTGACCGGCGGGGCCGGTGAGAGTGAGTTTCACAAATGTCGAAAAGAGCATTGTGTATGTATTCTTGTCGTTTAACTGGGAGATTTTGTATGAGCAAAACTGTGAGCAGATGGAAATTACTAGTATTTTTTAAATCTCTCATATTATAATTTCCTTTCTTGAATTATCAAAAAAAAACGAATATCCAGGTCAAGGCCCCTTTGTAGCCCATGGCCCACCTAAGTATAAATAGAAAGGTGACAATTCCATACCTATGCATGATCTGGTTTGGAATTGGGACTCATGGTCCCTCCCTTCCAAACCAAACACCCATAAATTACATTTTTCGACCATTAATCTGTCGATATTTGTAATTTTTGTTAGTTCGACATTTATAAAAAAACAGCTGCTTCTCCAATTAGCTGGCTCTTCGAAAGCATCAAAGCTATTGAATAATCCAACGTCCGGATGCTCCAATCATGGATTAATTAATTACTCAATTATGAAATACTATAGTACAGCCTATCATTATATGGTTGGTGCGTTTGCATCATTACCATATCAATCATCTCATCGTGGTTCGCTAATGAATTTTGTTCAAATTATTAAAATCTACGACTGTTTTGTAATTTTCTCTTCTTTTTTGTTCTTTTTTCTTTTTTGGAAAAGTCATAGAATTACTCTCACGTTTGTATTAAATGTCCGAAAAATACTTGAGTCAAATAAAATTCTATTTGTGTCAATTTTAACATATCACACTATTTTTAAAATTGTCTTCAAATTTGTTTAACTCTTTTAAAATTACTCCTACATTTAGTTGACGTGAAAAAATATTTATTAAAAAAAATGATATGAAATTTTGTTTATCTCTCCTTACACCAGATGGAAGCTGACGTGATTTATAACTCAATAAAAAAATATAAATTAAAAGAATATCTCGTCCGTCCTTTCTCGACTAAAATAATGATGTCAAGAAGAGAGATGAGGAAATTTTCATGTCATTTCTTTTAATAAATAAATTTCTA
>NBIL01108160.1:0-23221 GCA_002752925.1 Viola pubescens var. scabriuscula | reverse complement strand
ATAGAAAGGATTAAAATATTATTTTTTTCCGCGAAAATTAAATTACCGTACTCCAGTAGCCTGCTTTTATTTGGCGGGTACACGAACAAAAAAATAAATAAATAAACGAGACGCCTTAGAATTATTATTAATAATTAATAAATAAAAATATCTAAAATTATAAAGAAGGGCCAAAAGACAGACCGTACACTCTTGAGAGAGAGAGAGTTAGAAGCTCCATCACTGTTGAAGCATCTCAAGAGTCTCTCTTCTTCTCCTCCTTTCTTCTCTTTTTCTATATTAATTATTACTATTATTTTTAAGTTTTCTTAACAGGACCGATCTTTCTAGAACATTTGTAGTTACAGTGTGTCTGTCTCTCTCTCTCTGTAGTTGAAGAGTTTGTCTAGTTTTCTCCTTGTAAGTACAGTGTACAGATTCTCGGCAAAGAAGAAAACAAATGGAGTTGTACGGTCGGAACCAAGGGAGGAATGGGTCGGGTCAGCAGTCCGAATGGAGCGGTGGTGAAACCGGGTTAGAAGGTGCTTTCTCATTTGAGTTTTGCTTTAATTTCACTCGCGTTTCGTTCGTTTTCTTTTCTTTTTTGTTGTTCCTGCTTTCTTAAACTTCTAGGGTTTTGGGAATGTAGAGTGTGAACTGGGTTTTTTTCTTGCCGTTGTTTGTGTCTGTAGAATCAATGTGGCGTTTGGGTATTGACGGCAGTGAATCGTACCCGGAGCGGCCCGGCGTACCCGATTGTGTGTACTATATGCGAACCGGTTTCTGTGGATATGGTGGCAGGTGCCGTTATAACCATCCTCGCAACCGTGCCGCGGTAAATGTCAACTTTAACTGCATTGCTAGGATCTTACACGTTGTTTCCTTTTTTATCCTTCCCATGTGGGTTTTTAGTTAATGAAAACTAGGCATTGGCTTATGAGTATATTGTTTTTGTACTTGCCATGTTACTTGGTAAAATGGTTTTGGATGCTTACTTTAGGTTGAGGCTGCTGTAAGAGCAACAGGGGAGTACCCGGAGAGACCTGGAGAACCACCGTGTCAGGTAATATGTTGGATGGCTGTGAGTTTTGATACTGAGATTCGTATTAGTGTCTGTTTTGAATGTTAGGCTTTCAGGAGGAAGAGTTGTGCATGTCTTAATTCTATTTCGGGTGTTGTGCAGTTTTATTTGAAGACTGGAACCTGTAAATTTGGAGCATCTTGCAAATTTCACCATCCAAAACATGGAGGTGGATCCATGAGTCATGTTCCACTAAATACGGACGGATACCCATTACGACCGGTTTGATTCTCTTATTGTTGTTTTGCCATCTCCTGTTATTTGATCTTTGCATACTCCCTGCATAAGCCAACAAATAGTTGGTATATTTGCATTCTGTACAAACTGCTGAGATAGTTTATATAATTTAACAGGGGGAGAAAGAATGCTTCTACTATTTGAAAACGGGTCAGTGCAAATTTGGTATAACTTGTAAATTCCATCATCCTCAACCAGCTGGTACCTCAATGCCAGTGTCTGCACCCCAGTTTTATCAGCCGGTGCAGTCTCCTTCAGTTCCCATACCTGACCAATATGGGGGTGCATCCGCTAGTTTGAGGGTGAGGCCTCCACTGTTACCTGGTTCATATGTGCAAGGGACATTTGGTCCTGTGCTGTTTCCCCCTGGAGTGGTGCCCATTCCGGGTTGGAGTCCTTACTCGGTAATGATGCCATCTTATCTTCCTTTAGATGTTTGTAATTGTATGTTTTGCTTACTTCCTTATTGGCTTAAATGGTCAGGCACCTGTAAGCCCTGTGCTATCTCCTGGTGCTCGACCTGCAGTTAGAGCAACTTCCCTTTATGGAGTAACACAGTTTTCTTCTTCAACACCTGCACTCGCAGGATCTTATCCTTCTCTACCCTCTCCTGCTGGCCCTTCAATCAATAGCCAGAAGGACCAAACGTTTCCAGAAAGACCTGGAGAACCTGAATGCCAGTACTATTTAAGAACTGGGGACTGTAAATTTGGATCATCGTGTAGGTATCATCACCCTCGAGATCGTGTTTTACCAAGAACAAATTGTCTCCTCAGTCCACTTGGTCTTCCTCTACGTCCGGTATGTCAATGGGACTCTTTCTTTTCAGTCTGTGTCCCTATATAGTTAATGGATATAAAATTCACTCCTATGCAACAGTTGATAAGTGAAATACTTCCAATATTTGTCAAATTTTTAGGACAAGATAGGAGTATGCTATTTTGCTTAGGATCATGCTAAGTAGTCACAGTTTCACTGATGTGTTCCATTAAAATTTAAGGGGATCTATTCCACTTCATAACTAATAGGTAATCACTTTCTATTGTCACTCAGGATAAGAGGAATATGTTATGATTAGGATCATGCTAAGTTGGTGTATTATAGCATTCATCGTTTGTTATGTGCTTATTTTGTTAGTTCATGCTTTTCCTCATTCTTTCTTAACAAAGAAAATGTGTCTCATGGGACTCATGTGGAGATATACAGTTTGCATCTGTCTATGCATGCAAGAGTTTCTGAGGGTTTGCAATACTGTTTCTTTTGCTGTCATCTTGTACATGACTTGCTAGAACATTCAAGCATAGGAAGTAGTATGTCTTACAATTCTGTTTTCCTTTTTCGTGGATACATGACTCTCATTGCACCTTGTGCCTTTGCTTCCTTATGTGCATCATCTATTGTACTGTTAGTATATGACTCTATTTTGAAAGATCTAGTATATATTACCACCTGGAGCAGTTTGGTGCAGTACTAGCTTCTTCAGAGGTTGGTGCTGAGATATACTTGCTCTCAGAAGTTGTCTAAAATGAGGCTTCCATTTTGAAACAGGGAGTACAGCCCTGCACCTTCTACCTGCAAAATGGGCACTGCAAGTTTGGGTCCACGTGCAAATTTGATCATCCAATAGGAGCATTGCGCTACAGTCCATCAGCATCATCTCTCATTGATATGCCTGTTGCTCCTTATCAAGTTGGCTCTCTGCTGGCTACTCTAGCTCCTTCACCCCCATCTCCAGAAGTGCAACCTGAACTTTTTCCAGGAACCAAAATGGAACCTTATCTCACCATAATTCCTCCTCTTGCAAACACATCGAGCAGTTCAGGTGGATTGATTTTCTCTCAACCGGGGTCCGTTCAACTTTCTGAGTTACAACTTTCAGGTCAGAGTTCTGTTCCTTTAACTAGTGGCAGAAGCACAAGACAAGGTGGTGAGGTTCGACGATCAAGTTGATACAAGTTCCAAAAGCCAGTCTTCACCATCTTGTGGATATCATTTTATCAGCCTTCGTAGTTCTTTTTATTTTTTTGGTTTTTAGGGTTAGTAGATCATAGTTTGTGCAATTCCTCGAGGTAAAAGATTCATCAACCAGTCAGGTTAAGCTCAGACTAGGACTGTTCATCTCCACGCTCTCACGTCTTCTTTTCATGGTCATCAACACTACCTCAAATAAGCTTCAATAGCAACCTTTACACGAATTTTGCCTAGGTTCCAAATAATTTCAGCTGAAAGAAAATTACGGTCAGGCGAATTTACTACTTTATCTTAGACCTAGGTGGTTCTCAAAGCTTGTGTTACTGATTATTTTGGCAATGGAATGGAAGTGTCATGTTGCCTACCCACGATGTACTCATCCTCGTATTCATCTCTTGAACCCTCAATATCCAGCAGCAGACTTCCAGATTTAGATATCATTATCAACTGCTAGATAGGTGTTTGCTTTTGGGGGCATCTCATCACGGGATATTTTGACACCGAGACGTCATCTGTGAAGGTCTGGTCTTTATACTTGGCGGGAAGATGATGATGCCATCTGCAGATAGTATATGAGTTACTTTTCATCAATTTGAGTTATGTGAGTATCAATGTTCTTGAGATTAGTTTTTTTTTGGTTTTGTTTTGTGGTCAAGATTGCTGTAGAATTCCAGGTAATTGTGAAGCATTTACGTCGAATGTGGGTAACTTTTTGGCAATGATCTCTGGTAACCATGCATACTGTCATGGCATTGTTGATGTGTTCAACTACTTTGATGCGTTCTGGGTTTTTTTTTTTCATGACTTGCCAAATAGTCGAGATTGTTTACATTCAAAATGTATTTGGAAGGATGACTTGCTCTTTTTTCATCTGATCAGAATTCAGAAGCTATCAACTAAGGGCACGATAGGAAATGGAGTTATGGAGTTGCACGCTCCTACTCTGTTGCTTACGAGTTCTAGTAGGAACTCATGACTTTTGTTGTTGTTGATAAACTGGGGTATTATGGTTGCCACACAATGTGTGAAATGACCTAGTATCGACCTTGAAAACGCAAACACTAGGAGATCACAAGGCCATCCCTATTTGACTAAGAATCGATTAGGGGTGGCAAAACAGGTACATTTTAGGGAGCTGTCACTCCACTAGGGAAACATACAACCACGACCGCTCGGCCTCTCGGACAACATCTGGGAAGGAGTATGGAATTTTAGGGAAGTTGGCCTTCATCCAAGAAAAGAACGAAGCTAAATATGGTGGACAAATGCGCTCCAAATTGAACCCCTCTTGTTGGAATGTAACCATGTCCCTTTCCAACCATATTGCCTCACAGGACCGCATAAAAAACAGATGCCCAAACCAGCCTTCGATCGTTCCAACCCTTGAAGACATCATGCAAAGACGATGGCAGCAATAGCTGTTGTACTCCCCACCATCGCCATAATTGGTTCCAAACCGGACCAGTTATAAAGAGCAGGTTAGAAACAGAGGTGAAACTGACTCTGTTTCCAAACCGCATAAGGCGCGCACCTGCCTCTCTCCACAGTCCACATCGCACAATCTCCTACATAGTAAAACATCTCGCGTGGCGCGCAACTCTATTTTGCAAAGATCTGAATCTTCACAGGAACCATAGCTCGCTACACATTGCTCAAGAAGGAATCAATGTCAGCATGTCCTATAATTTTAACCAGTCGATCACCCGTCCGGTTAACAAGTATTTATTATTTATTATTATTATTCATATAATTATTTATAAAATATTGTGAGTTTAGAAGAAAAAAACATGAATGGTACGGTGAAATCATTATCTTCTATAGTTTTTTTTTAAAAAAAAATTAATTCTCAAAAGACTATTTTTTAAAGGAAAAAAGACCATATATTTGAAAGTTCACAGTTAATTTAGTACTATTCGAAAAATCATTCATATCTATATATTTCCCCATATATCCTAACTAATGAAAAAAAAAATTATATATTTTCTTAAAAATAGTCTATTACAATTTAAGAATAAATAAAGTATATATCTTAATGAATTTCTAATTTAGTAAAACCAACATGATTACAAAATATTAAGGTGCAACTTTCTTATAAATAATTATATAAATAAAATACTATAATAGAAAAAAAAGGAAAAAGGAAACACAAATAAATGGAAAGCACAGTATTGAAATACCAAATTGTTTAATAGGAGACTTTATAGCAGTGTTTTAAAAACTGACCTGAACTGACCCGTTGAACTAGATTTGACCGGGTTCAACTGGGGTTCGAACGGGTTCAACCGGATTGACCCGTTGATACAGTGTGAAACGTTCACATAGCGAACCGTTTAATCTTAGATAATTGAACCGGGCCTCTGATGGGCCGGCCCATCAAATTTTCTATATTCTTCAAAAAAAAAAAAAAACTAAAACGGTGTCGTTTTGGCGTGTAGCATCAAACCAGCAGGGTGGATAGCGGGTCGACCGGGTCACCGGTTTTGTAAAAATCAGCCGGATCGACCGATTTTTTCCGGTTCGATTATAAGTCCGGTCTAAAAACTGAACCAATCCAAAATTCTCCTTGGGTCACCGATTTACCGGTCCGACCGTCGGGTCGGTCCGGTTTTTAAAACACTGCCTCAGAGGGGTAAACGAAACAGTCTCGTTTACCCACCAGATCGAGACTGTCATATTTTTAAGCTAGACGGAACAATCCCCACCCGTTTAATAAAAGAATCAAAAATTGAATCTCGATTCCTAGTGAAAACTGGACAAATGGAACAATAACGGAACCGAATCGAAATTGCCACCCTTATCTAACTGGGCAAAAATTTAGGAAGCAGTCACTCCATTTGAAGGGAAATACAAGCTCACTCACTCATCTCAACAAGAACGAAATTTGTTTGGTGTTTTCAGTACAAACTCTATGGGTAATTAAATATATATGGATTCTTATCCCGTTAAAGGAGGGGTCATTACTCACTAGTTGCTAGAAACTAGGAAGGGGAACCAACATTACATCTTGTTTAAAGTACAAACTCTACATGGTAAATTAAATATATATGGGTTCTTTGCTAATGGAGATGGAGAAATAAAGAAGCAGATATAAAAAAAGTTAACCTCCTAATAAAATTAAGTATTTTTTAAAAATCGTACAGATTTGACTCATAACAAATAATATCATTTTATTAAAAGAGATCAATAAAATTTTATTTCTCGAATAATAGTTTACGCATATTCTATGTACATGTAGTATATTTTTATTTTAGGAATTAAAAAATGGTGGACTCTCATGTCGGCTGTAGACCATAATTGTAGCCACAGATTTTGCTAGCTCATCTGTGTTCATGATTCAAAGTCTCCTTTTCCATCTCATGTTTAGACTTTAGATGCTCTTTTGGCCTTACTTGCACTTTTGCTGCTCCAAATTTAATGGCATAGCAATTGGAGGACAAAAGAGAAGAAAAAGAGAGAGAAAAGGAAAATCTATGAGGATTGGGGAACCAACAACTACTAGACCGCCAGAGGATTAAACCCAACCACAAATTTAAACACAAAATTATGCGTATAAACTAAAAAAAAACTAGGAAAAATAATTAAAAAGTAAAATTATAGTTCAATTAATTAGTGTATACGGTTTTTATAACGTAGGTTATGAGACTAATTGTTAGTATCGCGTTGATTAACCCCACCCACATCACCATTTAATATTAAATTCAAAATATAACACTATTTTTTTATACTTTGAAAAAAAAGAATGAAAAAGGAAGAAAAATAAAGTAGAGAGGAGGGAGGGGAGGGCAAGAAGATTTCTTGGCAATTTTTCTTTTGTTTATTTCTTACCAACTTTAAAACTATAAAGGTTAAAATGGAAGTAAATTATATAATTTTTTACTAGTTTTCAAAGATAAGAATAACTTCCATTTCAAAAAAGAAAAGGTAAAGAATAACTTACAATTACCTAAAACTTCGACACAGCACACTCGATGAGAGTATGGACACCATATATATATATATATATCTGTAAGGGCGAGTTTGAGAGCACCCAAAATTTTATAGATACTGATAATAATAGATCTGGGGTGTGGGTAATTATAGAATATCTGCTTCGTATATGAATGATTTGTGGGTCCTGCTGTGGGAACTGTTTGATCAGACTGCGACTACCTAATCTGGCGGGATACCCCAGATGAATACCTTGTTCTTGGGATGAAATACCTGTAATACCCTTAAGGTATTATTTGATATTATCAGATACTTTCTAAGAAATACTGTTGAGTTACAAGCTTATTAATGAATGAAATAAGATTATTAATAATAAAATTTCGTGTTCGGATTCTTTTTTCTATGTTTTTTTTATATATGATGATAAAAAAAAAAATAAGGGTAGGATGAATTGGCATAGCAAGTAGCTACTCAAGTGTTGCACACAATAGAATATGGCAACTTTTTCTTGTGGCAGGTCCCATGATTAATTTCTTCAAACCGCCGCCTCATTATGTGTTCTGGAAAAAATAAATAAAAATAAAATAGACAACGTAAGAGTACAAGACGAGGAGTCGGAATACACTGAGCTTATGATTTTTTTTTACTATTTACGGTATTTATTATTTTATTATTTTTCGAATGATAATTTTTTTTATGCATATATCTTACGTAAATGATAATTTTTTTTACTATTTGAAGTACTTGGTATATATTTTGTACAAATGATAATATTTTTTTTTAATCAACCCAATTTGATAATGGTATGATAATTAGAGTGGAAATTAAAGGTAAAAATGAAACAACGTAAAATAAAATAAGATTAAAAATTATTGTCTTACGTTTTTTTATAATTCTAAAACGACGTTTAATTTAAACGGAGGGAGTAACATTGTGGCACATTCTGCAGACAAATTTGTAGTTTCTTTTTCTCTTCTTTAGAAGATCTTTTTCTGAAGGAGAAAATGAATGAAGTAGAATGTTAAGCAATGCTGAATTGCTGATGTAAGGAA
The DNA here is from genome assembly GCA_002752925.1 of Viola pubescens var. scabriuscula. Classification (NCBI taxonomy): domain Eukaryota; kingdom Viridiplantae; phylum Streptophyta; class Magnoliopsida; order Malpighiales; family Violaceae; genus Viola; species Viola pubescens. The sequence continues at coordinate 14,974 of NBIL01108160.1, read as the reverse complement.
CAAAATAAATGTCTTGTCAAAATATACCACCGCCTGGAAATTCGCCAAGCTTTCTCCTGCCTGTCTGTCTGTCAGCTCTTGCATCACCATCACCATCAGCATCCTCCAATTTAGACAGATTAGCCCCAAAATTTAGGGAATAATAATAATAATAATAATAATAATAATAATAATAATATACTACTGTTATACTCCAAATTGTTATGGAAACAACGAGCCATTTGGGTCAGAGCTAGGTAACATATACTCCATCTGTTCGCGATTAAATGTCCACTTTATTACAGTAAAATTCAGTAAAATAAACACTAAAAAGTCAAGTAAAATATACAGTAAAATTCCGTAGAAAGTGGACGTTTAATCGCGGACGGAAGGAGTAACAAGCAACAATTATAAGATGTTATTTATTTATTTATTTTATAAAAAACTCTTTTAAATGAAGGCAAATAATACAAATAAAGACTTAAAAAAGAACAAATTTGATTTGGAAGTGGAAAGAGATATTTATTCACTGTAAAAGAATCATCTTTCATCTTCGAGACCTATCGATATGAGTAAGATTAGTCTCTTATATACAAGTATTTATAAATTAGTCCGCCATGTGTGCTCCAATAGGAGGATAGAACTATTTATAAATTCATAATTTTTTTTTTTAAAAAAAAAAAGTTTATTCGAAAAGTAAATGATCAGCTGAGGTTTGGCACTGGATTAGTGATGGGGTTATGATTACCGTCTGATCGTGCAATCTAAGCCATCATTAAGGCAACAGTGATCTTATGATCAATACCAACAGTATATAATTAACATTTTAATTAAGATAATTAAGCTGCTTAATGCTGCTACGTGTCATTAATTAATAAAGTGACATGCCAATCCGTATGCTTCCACGTTCTGTTCCACCCTTGGATCAAGAAAAGTAGAATGTTTGGCAAGAAACAGAATGATACCTGCAACTTTGCATATTGTATTGCCAGAAAGAATCACTTATTAAAACCAGACTAGAGTAGACTGACCAACTCGACCGATTAATCGGTGATTAGATTTAGAACTTCAAATTGGTTGAGTCTGGTGTTCTACAGTCTATACTAGAGTTGGACAGTTAAACCGGTCCGACAAAAAAAAAAAAAATTTTAAAAATTACAAAAAAGTAATTCGTTTAGCCCACAAAGTTAAGTAGCTAATCAATTTGTTATATATTTTTATGTAATTTTTGAATTCTTTATTCAATATTTTTAGTTTCTTCTATTTTTTCTGTAATTTTTTCTACTTTTTTATAATTTCTTACTTTCTCTTGTTTTTATAATATTTTAATTATTAAAAAATATTATCATAAGAAAATCAAACTCCATTTTTCTGCATTTGTTATAACTTTTTAAATATTTTAATAAAAAATATTTGTAATGCTCCATTAGAGTTTTAGACGGAAATTTTAATAGCAGGGATTAAAGTTTAAAACATATACAAACACCATGTACTAAGGTCGCAACAATTGAGACTATTATTTTAAAAAGACACCCGTGTAAAATTAAACGTAGTCACTCTTCACATGAACTAAGAACTAAATAGTTTAATTTTATTCCTTTAATTTTATGTGGAAAAAATCCTGGTGGGGTTCACATCTCACATCATCCGACCATCCTAAAATTTTAAAAGAAAACAACAAAAATCAAAATTGTTAGATTAATTTTGAAATTGTTAGTTCGAAATTAATCCTTATATTTATATATTGGCTAAAATAAGTCCAATTAATTTAATTTAATTATTTTCTTTTAAAAAAATTTCAGAAAAAATTGTTTATTTACTAATATCCTATATTACGTGATAATATGATCAAAATAGTAATAAAAAAGTTTTTTTTTTAATCTTTGTTATTAATTCCATTTCCATGTAGGATTTTAATAAAGACTAACATTTTTTTTGAATTTTTGAAAAAAAAAATTAATTAAATTAAATCAATTGGTTTTATTTCAACCAATTATTTAAATATGCAGATCAATTTCAACCAATTATATTAAAATAAGGATTAATCCAGCCAAAGATAAACGCAAGAATTAATTCTAGAATTTTAGAGGACTAAAATGAGTGTTTAATTTTAAATAAAAAAAACAAAAAAAGAGAGGAAAGAAAAGCAGATTCAGGTGAGGAACTGTGGTTCTCATTATAACATGTAATTAATGAAACCCAACTCATCCTATTAGTTTCCACTTTAGTGAGAGACTTTATTACACATAAACATAGTGTAGTGATTAAATTAGGCTAATCTTTTTTGTGGGTTAGCCATGATTACACTCCCTAAAAGCACTGCAACCCTTCACGATTCCTGCAAAATTTCTCCAAACAAAAAACAATGTCAATAAAAGGCCATTTCCTCACTACTACCTTTCACCGAAAAGTGCAAGCTTTAGCACTCCTACAAGAATTGCTTCTTGACTTTTAGATTAAAAACCCACATCATAAACACTCAATTAAAGTATGTTTCAGACATCACCCATTCTTTAATGGCTCATATGGAGTTCCTGTAACTTTCACCCCACCCCACCACTCCAGTCCAGCTTAATTCCTCCTCCTCCTCCTCCTCCTTCTTTTAGCAGCTAAAAGAGAGATGAATTAGGAAATGCAGAGCAATAAGTACTGTATTTGGGATATGGGTTGTTAAAAACAGTTAGGTTCTTGAAGAAAGAAAGGAACTTTTTTGAGAATTTGGGATTAATTTCCAGTTTCTGTATTTTCTTGGGAGATGGGTGTGGTTACTGTTGCTGAATTGAAGCCAAGTATATCAGGGAAGAGATCATTTCGTCCAAGTTCCAGTATCAGGCATGCCACTGAATGGTAATTTTTACTCTTCTTCCTCTTTAGTTAATAAATAATAAAGTTTGCATTTTTTTTTTTAATTTCATAAATTTTTTCATACTCAATCATAATGCAGAATGCACAAATGTTGAACCCAGATAAGAAGTTTCAGAATTGAAATTTTCTTTTTGTCCTATTTAGAGTCTCCCCACTTTGCAAAGTTTGCATTTTTACTTGCCATTTCTGGCATGTAAATTTTGCATTTTGATCATTCAAAAACAGATTTTGAGGGGGAAAAAATTATGGGTTTCAACCATCTTTAGCAATGGTTGGGAAAGAAATGCAAAAGGTGTGATCTTTTAGTCAATACACAAACAAACCTTTAAAAAGGGTAAACAAGAGGTTGACAGATCAAAGGTGTGATCTTGACCTGGTTGCGAACCATTCCACCAGAACGACAAAGGCATGAGGCTCACCACCACCAGATTTATGAAACTGCTATAAATGTCTTTGCCTCCCCTCCAATAATTCTCATGTTTTTACCTTATAAATAGGCCCCTCATACCTGTACGGAAAATGCCAGTAGGACACTCCTCCTTGAGTTGAGACAAATACAGCTATCTTATAAATCAAAACACTGTCCCATTTATGGGTCCTTCTTAAATGTGTCAATAATCTGTGTAAGTTATCAAGTTGTGTGTATCCATTTCCTGGTCACAAAAGCACTTCTAACGATCTCTAAAACTTTTCTTTAATAGTTTCAGAATCTAATCTTATGCCTGCTGTGCTTGTTGCCGAGTCCCACTCATTGTAGAATAATTGAGTTGTCATTTTCCTATGCCTGGGCCATCCTCTGTCGATTCGGGAAATCAAGATGGATCAAACATGTTCATGGATTTATCCTTGTTATGGAGTAATTACTTGTTGGGACTCGGGAGTGCTTTACCATTTAATAGGCCGACTTGGTGTAGACATGATTAGTTCTAACCTAGTAGGCTTATAGTTACTTGTGGTTCAGACCCAACAAACATGTCCATGGATTTAAGGTGGTCACTTTGACTGACATTAGATAAACCTATGCATCTAGTATATAGTCTCCAAGTTAGTGTGTGATAATATGGATAGAAATTTAAGTAGAGTTCTTTGAACCTATTTGAAGCTCATGGCATCTAACATGGGAGTGCAGGTTTATAGTAGAAGTACTAATTTGGTGACTAAATTATTGGCAGTGACAAACACGTATGCATCGTTTATTTCCGTGTTATTCTGGATTTTTTTTGTCTTTTTTTAAGTTCCACTTCAATCATATTCTAACCATCTTGCAGGCCAATTTCTGATGTATCTAGCGATCTCACGGTTGAAGTTGGAGGGTCAAGCTTTGCTCTTCACAAGGTAGAGAAACATATTGCTCGAGGGACATGCATGTCCACTAGATTTGGATTTTTAAGTTGATAATCAAAAGAATGTTAGTTATATGGTCCGACTTCTTTTGCAGTTTCCTTTGGTTTCTCGAAGTGGAAGGATTCGGAAACTGTTGTTGGAGGCTAAGGATGCGAAGATTTCGCGTGTAAATATCTCTGCTGTCCCGGGAGGGGCAGAGGCCTTTGAGATTGCTGCTAAGTTCTGCTATGGTATAAACGTTGAAATTAGTCTGTCCAATGTTGCGATGCTGTGTTGCACAGCCCATTTCCTGGAAATGACAGAAGACTTTGCGGAGAAAAACATGCTTGCTCGAACTGAAGCTTACCTAAGGGAGACGGTGCTCCCTAACATATCGAACTCAATCTCAGTTCTTCACCGTTGTGAAACCCTCTTGCCCATAGCAGAAGAGATCAACCTGGTGAGCAGGCTTATCAATGGAATTGCAAGCAGTGCTAGCAAAGAGCAGCTCACTTCTGGATTGTTGAAACTTGACCATAACTTCCCTTCTAAAACCATCTCAAATGTGGAGCCAGACACTCCATCAGATTGGTGGGGAAAATCACTAGCAGTGTTGAAACTTGATTTCTTCCAGCGAGCCCTATCTGCGGTAAAATCGAAGGGTCTGAAACAGGATCTGATCAGCAAAATCTTGATAAATTATGCCCATAATTCTCTTCAAGGCCTTGTTGTGAGGGATCCTCAGTTGGTTAAAGGAAGTCTCCAGGATGTGGAGTTGCAGAAGAAACAAAGGGTCGTTGTCGAAGCCATGGTTAGCCTATTACCAACTCAATCAAGGAAGAGCTCAGTTCCGATGGCTTTCCTCTCAAGTTTGTTGAAAGCTGCAATAGCAGCATCAGCATTAACATCTTGCAGATCCGATTTGGAGAGGAGGATTGGGCTTCAACTGGATCAGGCAATTCTTGAAGACATCCTGATTCCAGCAAATTCACATGGAAACAGCCACAGCACGATGTACGACACGGATTCGATCTTGAGGATCTTCTCCTTCTTTCTGAATTTGGATGAGGATGATGATGATGAAGATAATCATTTGCGAGATGAAAATGAGATGGTCTATGATTTCGACAGCCCTGGATCTCCTAAGCAGAGCTCAATCCTCAAGGTATCAAAGTTACTGGACAATTATCTTACAGAAGTTGCATTGGACTCAAACTTGTTGTCATCAAAGTTCATAGCACTAGCAGAGCTACTTCCAGATCATGCTCGAATAGTAAGTGATGGGTTGTACAGAGCTGTCGATATCTTCCTCAAAGTAAGTAACTTTACCTCATTCACTCGAACCCCTCCTTTTGGATCTTCTCAAAGAATTGTATACTGATTTGTTCTGGTGTTTCTATGAACAGGTTCATCCAAACATTAAGGATTCTGAACGATACCGGCTGTGCAAGACCATTGACTGTCAGAAATTATCTCAAGAAGCCTGCAGCCATGCTGCACAAAATGAAAGGTTACCCGTGCAGATGGCAGTTCAGGTGTTATACTTCGAGCAGATCAGGCTCCGAAATGCGATGAATGGAGGCCATAATCAATTCTTCTTTGGTGCAATGAATGGTCCATTTCCTCAACGTTCGGGGAGTGGTGCAGGAAGTGGAGCCATCTCTCCGAGAGATAATTATGCATCGGTTCGAAGAGAGAACCGAGAGCTGAAGCTTGAAGTTGCAAGAATGAGAATGCGACTAACCGATCTCGAGAAGGATCACGTGTCTATGAAACAAGAGATGGTAAGGACTCATCCTGCTAATAAGTTGTTCAAATCATTGACCAAAAAGTTAAGCAAGCTCAATGCCCTATTCCGCATTAATGGCCTTAAACCTATAGGAGGAAAGGCTAATTCGGAATCAAGATTCATGTTTCAGAGGAGAAGAAGGCACTCACTTTCATGACTGTAAATGTGTGTATAACATCAAGAAAATGTATAGTAAAAAGTATAGTGTGATTTTGTCTAATTTCAAGTTTGATTTGTTTTTGGGAGTGTAGATGCTCCGTTTCCATGTTTATAGTAAGATTGATCCTTGAAAGCTTTTTGGGATTGATCTTTGAAACCAGGCATTCAATCAATATCAGCACTATATTTTGAAGGTATGCCTGTATTATTGTATGAGTATTAGAAGCATTACATAGAATTAAATAATGATAATTTTATTCATTTTCTTTACTTTTTTTTCTTTCCATTTCATAGATATGCATTGCAAGTTAGGGGTTTCGAACTCTAGACCTAACCTTTCATTGTTTTGCGATAAATATCACTAAATTATTAGCTCATTGGTATTTCATTTGTTTAAAGTAGATAAGACTTTACTGGCTCGAAGCTATGGCATCGAGGAAGGATATGATCAGTATATGCATTTTCGTATTTTACTACAACTGCTTGTACAAATGATGTTGTTTTTTCAAGACCATCCGATATCCGGTTACTATATTTGGTGCAAATTATTTCAGACTCGAGTTAGGTAGGATTGTGAAGGGCGGTAAAATTCTCACCCACAAATTTTAAGACAAATGCATACCCCCGGAAACTCGAATATCAGAGATGAAAACAAAGCATTAATACTGCAAACAAATCATTAATACTGCTATTGCAATTATCATTTTGAGGTGCTGTTAATTTATGCAAGCCCATACCTCCATAGGTGCACGTTTGGAGAGGTAAGATATGCCATTGCCAGCCCTTTCATTTCCAAATTAATTTGATACGTTGTCTTCGTCAACTACAAGCGGTAAACATCATTTCAGCTCGTTTTTATTATGAGAATAATTAGATGGACCTGAAAAGTCACATGAACCAAAAATATAATGTTTTCTGACCACAAATGTCAAAAACAAAACTGAGGTGACTGACAAATTATCAATCTTTCACATTCATCTAATATAATGAATTTGATAAGCAAGAAAAGAAAGGCTAATTATATCCAAATTTGTCACCTATAACCAACCTCATCATGCATAATAATATAATAATAAAAATATTCTAATTCCGTGGTTTTATTCCCTTAATTAAATTACATAAAAAAAAACTTATAGTTTATGAAATATTATAATTTGACTCACCGATATAAACCGTTTACGTACCTAAACATGTACAATTTTAACATTTACAAATTGGTAGGATCCGAGAAAATGAAAAAAATAGTTTAAATTTTATTTAGAATTTCTTTCTTTTTATTTTTATTTTCAATTTTCTCATTAATGTTTTCAATTTTTCTCAGTGGATTTTTTCATATTTGTTACATTTTTTTAATAACATTTGCATAAAAAAATACGTTATCATTTTTTAATTTTTAACTACTAAAACATTTAAAATTATTATTTTTAGGAAGTTATAAATTTTATACTGCAAACTTTTAATTTACAGAGTTCGACTTGGATCCCTCAGTATACAAAATTTCCTGATGTGAAGGTGCATGCGCAATCATCCCGACCAAAATTGAAAGAACGAAGAAAGAAATGGTGAAGGTGGGGGCGTCGTGCGTGCCTCCTATTGTTAGGCCATCATGATACCATAAATGTGTTTCATGAAAAAAAATGCAATACCTAAAGATCCCTCACATCAAGTTGGTAAGAAAATAAAGTCATTGTTTTAAAAAATGCAATACTTAAAGATCCTTTTGAGTAGGTTTTATTTTTATTTTTTCTTTTATACAAGACAAAAGTTGGTTGAACCTAAACCAGCTCAAGCCCCACATTATGAAAGGTAATTGCACCATTTTTTATAATTCATTGTTTGTTTGGTTGAACCGAATTTTACATTTGTTTATGAAAGAAGAAGGCGTATATTAACGTAAGATGACTACAACATTGATCCGGTCACAATCGGTAGTTTTTGTGTGTTTCTAAACTACTCATATATATCTCTCAGCTCATGATCAAGACTAATTTGGCTCGTAATAGGCCGCTCCACTAAAAAATAAAATCATTCGAGTAATAGCTCGATACATAACTGAGAATGAATATTAAAAATGTTGACCTGCTCGTAGTAACTAATAAGACACCTTTAAGTGTTACGCCTTATAAAATTTTCTGAATAAAAGTATTTACAAATTATTCTTAAAAAAATCACAGTGGGTAAAATACATAAATCATCAGTGGTAAAATGAGAGGGAAGAAAATACATGATATTAAAAAGTGGCTGTGCCATTTCAAGTGGACAATTTCTTTTTTATCCCTATATGAATTGGTAGCATGAAGTTTTTTTCACACGCAAACGACAAGGAACGGAAAGCGTGGTGCTAAGCACAATATATTATTAAAAAGAACAGATAATAGACAAAAACGGACTCCATGGCCCAATGGATAAGGCGCTGGTCTACGAAACCAGAGATTCTGGGTTCGATCCCCAGTGGAGTCGTTTTTTCGTTTTGAACTTTTTTTTAAATTCTGTTTGATGTTGGCAACGAAACGGCGTCGTTAGGCTAGGGGATCCAATTCAACCGTTCAGCTGAGCAACCTTCTGCTTCCGCTACCTCTACTGATTTCTCTTCCAACTCGAATCGGAATCGCAACTCTGCTTATTTCGGAAGACGGAAGATAGAAAAAGGAAGGATGCGCATTTCTTTCTCAGGAATTGGAAACGCGTTGTCGTTTTCTAGAGTCTTCAGGTTTAATTTCAATTTTTTAGGGTTTCCTACACAACCACTAATCTGCACTCTGTCTCAGCCAAATTGATTGTTTAATTGAAAAATTGCTTACACTTTTTCTGTTTGTTGGTTCTTTGATAGGCAGCTTGAAGGGGAGATGGAAACTGTGGTTAAGGTACTGCAACCTGGGCCATTGGGAATCATAGAGCACAAGTTTTCTGCTGAAGAGATACGTCAGGCCGACGCCACAGTTCGTCGAGCGGTGGAGAATTGGCGAAGGAATGCAATTATGGAGCAGAGAAGTAGTAGCATTCTAAAAGATTTCATTCATAATTGAAGTGTCTAAGGTGAATAATTTATGCATTAGATTATTAATAATAATAATAATAGGAATTTCCCCATGTTATATGCTAAGGTGTATCATTAGCTTTCCAGAGGTTTCTACTATTAATTTTCTTGTTTGGTGGGTGTTCTCATTTTGTGCTTCACTTTTTACCTCTGTTTAGGTTGATGGATGGCAATGATCCCCACGAAATTTAGATATGTTAGGGTTTGGTTATTTGTGTCTAGGTTCATAGTTCTCTCCACTAGGGATAGTTGATGCTTTGTGTCTAACTATTGATTCGAAGGCATGGATGCCAGCTCGAGGCTTTCACTAATGCAAATTGGTGGTGTGTGGAAAGGTCACGATGGTTTCGAAGGGTTGCAATCGAGCTAAGATGGTGGAAACCGCAGAAGGGTATATGGCATATGGACCTGCTATTTTGTTGAGTATAGAGAATGCATCCATGTGATTCAGGATTCCCTTCAGAGTGTTGTCTAAAAAAATGCTTTATTTCTTGGAATTATTGCTACTAGAATGCAAGCCTAAAGCCTGTGCTGAGGCTCATCGGCTGTTAACAGCCTTGTGGTATATCCAAAAGGACCATTTGGTTTCTGAATTTTGAGTTTGAAGTTGATGCCATAGGAAAGCTGGTTTAAGGGCTATATGTAGTATTGTATGTTGTTATGATTTTTGTTAGTGACCTTTTGTGCCAATTTAGCAATAGAATTCTACCTTTTGTCCCATCCCTGGATCTAGTTGCTTCTTGCTAGGTTCTCTTTCTGCACCTTCCTACACATTCTTCGTACCTTCCTGCTTGTTATGAAACCCTAGGGGCTCTTTTTTCCCCCACAAAAAAATGATTGAAGTGTGTTTCTTTATTCTGATGCAATCATTCATTTTGTTGACATTTTGATTTGCCTAACATGTGGAACTTCTTTGATTAGTTTGACCCAAAACTATAATTTGGATGGTTAACCCTTGTTTAATGATAAGTATTTATTGGATTTACATAGCCATCAACTGACGACTACCCTCTCCTTTTTGCTTTGGGATTGGCAGTTCTAGACCCAACTTTAAAGTAACCAACATCGTTGAGTTGATTGTTGACACATACATGCAGCCAATCCTAACTAGCGTAGTATTAAGGCTTAGTAGATAGTGATGATCCTTTTTGGAGGTATATTCTCCGTTCTAGGCATTTTTGCTTGGGACAGTTATGCTGCAAGCTCTAGATAGGTCCATGCCAATTTATTACTTGTAATAAATGAATATGTGCATGAGAGAGAGGGACCACGACTAAGCCTGCAGAGTGTTACTTTGCAAGAATGGGTTTTGTACTTTAGATATGGATTCCACTTTTGGAGTAGCTTATCAGCTCATGGATTTAATCAGTAACGTCCTCATTTTTACAATGATATGTCATATATGTGGTCATGAGAGACTTAGATAGCCAGGCTTTGTAGGGGTTCATTTTACCAGTTGCTTATCATCATGTTAAAACTCACAAACCTAAAATGTGGTGTGCAATTGGATTTATTGATGTTAGAAACTAGGTCAGCACCTTTCTCACTACACCTCAAACTTAACATATCTAGTTAAGGTTTACGTTTTTGTTGACATTGTTATTCAAACACAAAACTTTGATCGATGGTTTTTGTTTGCTTGCTCTCTTTGCTTTGCTCTCTGATAAGGCAGGTCGATTGCTATGTGCATGCTCCTTTTAATGCTTGTTCGAATAGACATATTCCAATATCAAAGTTGATGCAAACTTAAAAGGAAGGAGATGCTACTTGAAGCACACTGAAAGGACTTGTCATTCTTTCTGCTATGTTCTTCTAGATGCGCATCAAAGCAAATTCTCCAATGCCCAGAACCAAAAATGCGACACATATGCCTCCTGAGCAGAGTCAGTATTGTGACTAATCTATGCTTTAAACCATTACTAACTCAATCCAAATTATCTCTGATGAGTCATGAGTGATATAGATACTCCGGACAAGGTGAATTTTGTGTAGTAAATTTCCCTTGACTGACACAGAGATGTTGGTGGATGAGAGTTTTCTTTATTTTTGGTAAAGTGGTTTAGCATTCCTTAGCGTAGTTGTTTTGTGCTTGGTGTGTGAGTATCTAAAACTAGAGAGCAACATGTTTGCGCAGTTTGTCAATTTCTGTGGTCGTCATGCGTCACTTATTCAGGTTATTTTAGAGAAGGAACAGAGAATCAGGACTTGCAGTTTTAGATTTACACCCACACACACACACAAAAGTGCATTTGGTTAATTCCCTCCTGGTTTTGGTGATATACTTTCGTGATTTGTTATGCAGAGGTGGTTGCTTGCTTGCTTTGTGACCAAATGGGATAATGAATGGTTTTTTTAAGTTTTTACCATTGCCTTGAATTAGGGAATTGAATTGTGACTTTGATGTGTAGTTAATTAGCACCAGGAGAAGAAGTTTGGTTGGCCAACGTAAGTATTTGGTGGGGCACGAAACTTCAACCTATTTTTAACCAGAAGTTCATGGATTATGTTACTTGATATTCTCCCTCTCTTCGGTAGATAATTGTCAAGTTTTAACCTGGAGGCATTTTCCTACCTGCAGGTTGAAGGAGGTGGCAGTGGGAAGCCCGCGACAGCGAGAGAGCTAGAGAATGATTGATGATGATTTGCATATCGTATTGCGTCTGTTCCGATTATGGAGGGTCGCAATTGCAGCTCTTGTACATGTTTTGTGGTGGTACTGGTAACTCATAAACGTAGTATCAGAATAGTTTGCTAGGGGAGTACCTTAGCAGTTAACAATCATTTTTTTTGGAATCCCAATAAATAAGAGAGAAACTATCTTGCCACATCAGTAAAGTAAAATTCTTAGTATTAAATAAATATACATATTTATCTTGGGCATGATCTACAGAGCCAAAAAAGAGAACCATGCCAAGCAGTCAAACAATCAAAAAGTTTTCCTGTTGCTTAAAACCAACAGAAAAAAGAAGAGAAAGAAACAGAACAACTTATATAGATTAGTGATGCAACTTTAATAGATTGGAAACGGAAATTAGATCCAAATGGCACCAGCTTGAATGAGCAACGGGACGAGCTGGTTTTGGACATGGAGACTCATCACCTGTCTTTCATTCCCAACCAGGCGCTGGCCTATGAACACAGCCGGTACACCTTGCTGGAACCCAAGTTGCTGAACCAGAGCCCTCTCTATCTGCTGACCGTTCGGTATGCGGTCGAGCTCATAAACCGTCGGGTTCGCACCGAAGCTGCATATAAGTGACTTGATGGTGTGGCTCATGCAACAAGAACTCTTGGTGAAGATCACCACTGGCCTCTCTTCAATCAATCCCTTCACTGCATCCATTTTAGTAGTATATCTATATGTTTTAGAACTTGTGATGTTTTGGAGTTTTTTGGTTTTTGGTTTGAGTTGAGGAACTTGGATGGGCTAAATGGGTTATTTATATACATGGTGTGTGGGATTTTTTTAATCACTGTTTAAATTTGAGGAAAAAAAGAAAAAAAAGGGGGATGAAAAGAAAAAGAATATAAATATACTACACATCTTTAACTGTTCAAGAAAATTGGATACGTGTCATCAAATTCTCCCTGCGATCTTCCTTCGTCATTACTTGATAAAGACCCATCTCTCTATATTATACCAGATTCTTGCTATGACAAGTTGCATGTGAGTATATTTAGCATGCAAAATGTGGCTTCTCTGTTTATGACATTTGCATGAGATATGAACTGCAGTTATCCTTGCGCGCATTAAACTAGAACTGATTTTATTCCGATCGAGTTGACCTATATGAGAGAGAATACATGTAATTTCTTGGTATGTAATTAAACCTGACTTTTTATCGAAGGGACGAGAGTATACGGAACCAGAAATGGATTTTTTCTTTCAAGTTGCTAAAAATGTTACACGCATGCACAAGTTGGTAATGTGATGTGGCACTTTGGATTAGTGACAATACTGAGAAATGACCTGACCTCTCTGTTCTTGATCGATCGCATCGCAGATAGAATTCCATTTTTTCGCTTTATTATTTTTCAGCATCTGCTCAGGTGGAGAAAGTATTGGGGTTTATCCATTTGGCTACCAAGATTCGCTTTAGTTCAATTCAAGAAAACCGAAAGCATATGGTTTCAGTCGCAAAAATTCTACCCAGAAAAGAATGAAGTTTATCTCTTTATAAAAAAAAAAAGCAAAATCTTCCCATTAGCATGCATGTTCAAAATGTTAAAAGAAACTTTAATTTGTTGCAACTAATTATATTAATCTTTTTAAGTTTGACTTTCCCCACAAAAAAGTGAAGTGCTTACCGTAAGTATTTTCTCTTATGATCTTCTATTTAGGGAATAATGATACTTTATTTCAGTAAAATGGAGTGCAATAAAATGATTCAAAAATAGAGGTGGGGTCTCACAGGGGACAAAAGGAGCCATGCCTCCCAAACATTTCAATTCTGTCCTGTCTTATGAATCTTATACTCTCTCGTTCTCGTCGTAAAATAAATGACTTTTTAGGATAGTAAAAAATTATTTTATTATAATTTTTATTTTATTTTATTTTATATTGTTTCATTTTTACTCATAATTTTTATTCACATTAACACACCATTATTAAATTGGGTTGATGCATAAAAAAAAATTATCATTTGCATAAAATATTAGCTTCGAAAAAAATAAAATGATAAGTATTATGAACAGTAAGAATCCGTAGAAGAACGTCGTTTATTTTGCACCGAAAGAAGTATCATACCGGCCGGTATGCTCGGTACATCTCATCCCATTATAATACGAAAAAATAGATAGAAAACTTATTATATCATTTCAGTTTCTATCTCGGTCTATATCAGTCATTTCGTTCATATCAACCGGTATAGCTAAAATGGACAGTACAATATCTCATCCCAAATACTAAAAAATGGATATAAATTTGTTGAATATTATAAATTTGTATGTAATTATATATATTAAAAAAATAGGATACCGAGATACTAACCGAAATCGATATTTTGATCAAAATCGGTATTTTGACTAAGACCGATACATCCTATATCAATGACCAAACCGAGACGCTCACCGATACGAGATTGATAATCTTATAATGTAATTCTTAAAGTCTTTTTTTTTTCTTCATCAATTCTTTATATTTGCTCATGTAAAAGTTTGAATTCTTTCTTAATCGGTGCTATTCTTTTTTTTATTAATCCTTCATTTTTTTTCCTCCCTAAAATTGTGAATTCTTCCCACAATATAATTTATTTTATTTATTTTTTCATTAATTCATCGTATTTAACCATGAGAAAAATACCATCGTATTTGCGGCCCTAAAAAGCTTGGCAATGGCTCCGCTGCTATATAATGCATGGCTGAAAGAGTCTCCCAACAAAATGGGACAAGTGCTCATAAACTAGTAACAATGCATGTAATGATTATTACCCCACGGTTTTAATTATGATGAAAAAGTTATATATGAACTTTTTATTTAAGCCTCCAATAGTCGCTTAAACAGTATTAAAAAGTGTTGCAGGTTTGAATCAACGGCTATATAACTATTTCTTCACACACAAAAAAAAACAGCTTTATAACTATAGCATGCACTTTTAAGGTATAAACTATACCATAAAGTTACTCCACTACAAACTAATCACTAGTATGTTTGGACCATGTTGGTTGGTTAAAATTGTAAAGTGGAAAATACTACTCCCTTTTTATTTTAATAACTGTCATTTTCCTACGAATTTTTACTGTTCATAATATTTGTCACTTTAATAACTATAGCATATATTTTGTGCAAATGATAATTTTTTTTTATGCATCAACCCAATTTG
>NBIL01108131.1:0-11672 GCA_002752925.1 Viola pubescens var. scabriuscula | reverse complement strand
TATATATATATATATATATATATATATATAATGCGACCTTTGTATCTTAGTCCCAACTCCCAATTCTTTTAGTTAAGTTGAGGTTTAATATATTATTATTATGTCGGATCTGATTTTTATCATATCGGAGTGAGATAGATCCATATTTGATTTGTTAAAGAAACAGATAAACGAGCTCGGATTCTAATAAGATTAACAAAGCACAACAGTTGATCCATACTGCCTAATTCGGATTCTGCTCAGATCGGATTATGATTAAAATTCGTTCCATTGACAGTCCTAGTTGTGCTATTTATACCTGACTTGAAATATGTTAAATACGTGATAAATGAATTTTAAAACTACACATTTTTAACTCACTTTGGTAATTTAATAAATAAAAGTTTTTATTATTTTAATTTTATAAGAAAATAGAATTATTTTTTCAAATAAAAGTTTTTGATAAGGTTAATAATAATAAATATTTTTTTCTAAAAGAATAAAAATAAAAATTCATGTGTTTATCTTTATTGAAAAAGAAAGTAAATGGTAATTCATATTATTATAAAATCGCAAAATCATATCATTGCCGCAAGGCCCCAAGCCTCTAGTAGTCTCATCATGATTGGAAAAATCCATTTTTATTAATAAAAAAAATCAATTAATCGAACCCTTTCAACATGGCACCACCACATGAGACGAAAAAATTGATTTTATTAAACTAAAAGAACCGATTAATCAAACCGAACTAAACCGATCTGCTTGAATCGATAAAATTAGATATCTACACCGAAAATATAAATGGGTTGAGTATCTAACCCATGAAGAATCCTAAATAATGATTCGTGGAAGTGTACCTAGTTAAAAAGGTACATGATTATATTAGGTAAAAAAATAAACGATTCTAACTCAACGATAAAATTGTATACCCGAACTAAAAATATAAATGTGCCGAGTGTACAACTCTAGATGATGATTTATTAATCAACCAGCTAGCCTTTTTTTTAAGTTATGAATTAACAAAACTGTGGGCTAAAATTATAAAACTACCTTCCATGCCCAAAATGCTCAGTTTAGAAAGAACTCTGCTCTTTTAATATTATTTTATATTATATAAAATTTAAATAAACAACTTAATTAAGTTGTGAGTGAGTGTGAAGAAATTATACCGACCAACTAGTTTTTCCATTGTTGATGATTTTTTTTAATACAACAAAAAATTCGAACTCGTGGTCTAGCTTTATCACACGCTAGAGTCCCCTCGTCACACATCACAAGCTTCATCTATCAAGCTTTTATCCATACCAAATTCGAGCAAAATCAAGTAAGTCACGTTCTGGAAATCAAAGCATGTTACAGATAGAAGAAATGTATAGAGCTAGTCTCACGCTTCCAAAGGAACTCGCGGGTGGAATGCGATCCTGAAAGACAAAATCTTTTTTTGTTACGGATAGAAGAAATGTATAGAATAAGACTCGAACTCGAACTCAAACTCAAAACTCTACCTTCTTACTTTGTAGAAACTATCTCTGAGCTGCAAATTTATGAAATGTATAGAATAAGACTCGAACTTGAACTCAAACTCAAAACTCTACCTTCTTACTTTGTAGAAACTATCTCTGAGCTGCAAATTTATCGATAAATCCTGAAGACATTCCAAACAAAAAAAACTGGACTTTAAACCGAGCACCGAATTGAAGACTGAAGATTTGAAGGACCCGTAATGAGAACTGAACTGGAAAGTCAAGACGACTTCCATAAGAAAAGTAAAAGCATGCCTCCCAAACAAACAGCCAAAAAATTGACAATGAAAGATGTCGGTTTTATCTTTGCTATTCCCCGTGACAGTCTGTGGAGGCATTCTACCCATTCTCCTTTCATTGTTTGATCAATAGAATAAACAAAACGAAGCACAGCAGTAAACGAAGTCAGATTTTTTAAATAAGATGTTCAATACTAGTCTAACCCTGTAAACATACTAATAATTAATACAACGATACTTTCTATAAAGTAGGGAAAACAAAGTTTCAATTTCAAGTCTCATTTATTTACATATCTAACACAACCGCCTTTCCATAAATTACATGCTAAATAAGGCATATCTCTCGATCAATCAGTTTTCTGTATGGTACCAAGTTCTTGTCAAAGTTTGCTCTTGAGATTTGTCGTCTCATTTCATGTTTGGCCAAACATCAAATATACTAACCTGTTAAAATCATGGACCGGGCATAATTGTACAATAATACATTCACTTCTTTCCTTTAGTTTTATAAAAGTTAAACAAAAGAAAACATAATCAATCCATATTATATAAGGTAAAATGAACATTATATATCTTAAAGCAAAAATGAGAAAGAATAATGGCATCAGGACTCAGTATCCAATGCCACCCCGCACTGTATTCCAATGCCACTAAAATTTGAATATTACCATCTAAATCCATGGATCACATTTTCTATTCTGATTTTGTCTGAGACTAGCAGACATAAACCATGAATATTCCAAACTCCACTCTCAAGAGAATTAGATCATTTTCAATAAGAAAATAAGCTTTCACAAAATCCAAACACCAACCAGTGACTTCCTGACGAATTTTTATTATTTTTGTCAGGAAGAAGTGAAAGATTCAAATCTTTCAAAAAGAGGAGCATAATCTCAAATACATTTTAAAAATGCTCCATCACCCGTTTCAAAAAGACAAACCCACATTGGCATTCTATAAAATATTGTGGTTCTCCACCAATTCTCAATAAAAACATCATTGTAAATCCATGAAGATATCAATCAATACACATATGATTGTCAAAATGGATCACTATTACCATGCTTACCCTTAAAAGAGAGAAACTTTAGGTAAGCTTTCAAAATCTTAGCCTACACAAGAAAAATAATACTTGGATTGGAAGACCAAAACAACTGGTACAACTTATCTCATAATAAAACTCTGGTAAGAAACAACAAAAAATATAGGAAAAAGAAGTGTAAACAAGGCAGTGTATATACTACAACTTTGAGGATAGATACAACTCAACTATTGTATTATGAGTTTCCAAAGACCTTTTTTTTCTTGTTCGTCAATTCTTAAAGCACATTTTGGATGTGGAATGTAATTTCAGCCATGGGATTTAAAGTGTTATGGAAATGCTTTTGCTTTTTATATGAAACACCTGTTTATTTTCTGAGAAGAATATGATGCCATCTCTTTTTGATGAGATATCACATGATACCTACTATTCACTCAGAACAAAGAAATATCGCCACATGTCAAATGAAAGGGAAACAGTAAAACATGTGATGATGGGTAACAGCTGTGAGAATGTACAAAAGGTTGACTTGATGACACTGTCAACCACTATTATTGCATTGAGTTTTGGACTCTTTTTTACACATTTAGGCTTTGGAAGGACCACCATGGATGGCAGACAATGACCAAAGCGCTGTTTTTCTTTCCCTCTAATGAAATAGTTTTAGTTTAGTGAAGTGTTTGTTGGTCCTACACAGAGAGGTAATATAACTGCCTAAAGAAGAGGGCAATTCATGTGACTTCTTACAGTGGGTTGCTTTCTTCTTGACGTGTATCTATAAGCACATCACTTATTATTCCTTCGGATCCGAGAGTGTTTGAACGAGATTAGTTTTTAGCCCGAAAGAATAGAGAGAAAACCCGGGAAGACCGAAAAAAAAAAAAAAGTATTTATAAGCACACCACTTTCTTTCTTCCATCACCCCAACCCCCAACTCCTGCATTTCTTATTCTTCTAGTGCTCTCTCTGTTTGTGTAAGATCTGTCTGTGTAAGATAAAACCATGACAAAAACCATCCACTATAGGGCTCTGCTCCTCTTATTCCTCTTCCTTATTCATTCCTCAAAGTTATCTGCACATCTCATGGTGACAAAACAAGGTAATTCTCAACTCATCTTCAATTTGTTTAGTTTGCAGTTGCAAGAAACTGAAGTTTTTGCTTCTTCACCAGGAGAAGAGGGAGTGACTAACTTCAAAGACAACACTGATGGGGACGATCTTGTACAGATGGATGGGACTGAATCAATGAATGTATGTCACCTATTCAACTTCCTATTTCTCAAACTTTTGACAGAAACAGATTGTTAATAAGGAAACCTTGTTGTCCTTCTCTTTTTAAGAAAAGAATTGATTTGTGTAATACTTTTTTTTCAGGAGCTAATGGGATTGGAAGCATGCAATAGTGAAGATGAGGAATGCTTCAAGAGAAGAATGATGGCAGAGGCTCATTTGGACTACATCTACACCCAACACCACAGGCCTTGAAAAAGTTTGAAATTAGTTCCAAACTTAATTCAGCAGCATTTCTCATGTTTCTCATGTATATTTTAAGAATTTCTTTTCAACTATGGCTCGTGTTTGGAAATAACTAGACTCAGTTTCAGCTCAGCTGTCTTTTTCCTCTTTCTAATGTAACTGTCCACCTAACTGCAGTTTCCAGCTATGCATGTTTATTTTTCTATGCTTCTTAAATTAACTCACTCCATGTGATTAGTTACATCTGCATGCTTCATTTACCTGGTCAGTGAGACTTATTTGATCAGTAGGATGCATTAGAGTTATTAGTTGAGTTTATTATGGTAGGTGAGTTTTGGATTAGACATCAAAGAAATTCAATAGACAGTTGAGAAGTTGTGCTCAGTGCCAATTTAGTGACAGATTTTGACTGCTTTTAAGACACCTTATGCTTGGAAACAAGTTAATTGATTGAAACCAGAACTTCCAATGCATATAGTATGTTAAACTAAAACTACTCAGTAGGACAAATGGGAAAGGACATGCCAATTTATAAGTCAGCCTCAGCCAATCAAAAAACAAGAAAAAAAGCATTCACACAAACTATAAGCTGATGCTATGCATTCTTCTTATATATATATATATATAGAGAGAGAGAGAGAGAGAGAGAGAGACAACGCTAAATGGCTAACATAGTACCTTAAGTTCCTCATAAGACTCTTCAAGCTTATCATTATACAAAATGTGATCAAAGATGCCTGATGACTCTCCTAGTTCAATCTCTGCCTTTGCATATCGAATTTGCTTAAGAATATGCTCCTCTGCCTCAGTCCCCCTATCAAAAAGATTTAAGTAAGAATTCTTTTAAGAACTAGCTCTCACTGATCTTGCCCCTTGAACATCAATGTCAAGAATGCATCTCTAGAATCCAAATAAAATGGTATGAACAAAAATGGCATGAAAAACTCATAACTCAGTTTGAAAACAAAGAAACACTTTGCATTTTCTAGACCTTAAGTTCAATTTTGTGCAGGATAAACTTTGGAATGTTTTTCCAACTCATGCAATGTCTTTATCATCCAATTTTTGCGTGAATTGTTGATAGTTGTCAAAGAGAACTGGCATAAGTGGGGCAGAGGGACTCCAGTTCTTCAATGCTTTACTGGTGCTAACTAATAATAATGATAAGTTAATAACATTATCAATATAGGGAGTGAGAAGGAAATCTCAACCTATATACTTACAAGAAGATAAACATTAAGGACAAAAATAGAAGAAAAACTTAAAGAAAACAACTTACACACTTATAAGGATCCCCTAATCTGTGCCATGTCATTTTCCATCCTCCCTGCGTTGACCATTGAGGCTCCATTGCTACAAATACAAACACGAACTTGAGATAAGTAGCAGGACCCATGAGCTTCCCAGTTCACATTCTGCTTCCTGTGCCACAAACCAATGGCAGGGAAAAGAACAAGTAATTACCAATTATCAGAGAGTTCAAAAATCTCAGACAAACCCAATAATTTCTTGTGCTGACATTGCAGCCAGCATTTTTCTAGAATTCTGTAAACACAGCAAGAGGTAAGAACAAGCAATCGAAAATTTCAAGCTCGTAATTGGAAAAATAATACCAATAAGGAAATGAAATCGACCATATAGCTCTTGAAATCGATCCATTACTGAAGAGATTGCGTGGTCAAAAGCCGATACAACCACAAAACAAACACTAGGAACCCTCCATTCCTTATAAATGAATAAAAGAAAGAAATAGATGAAGAAAACCTTAATCCAAACCCGACCAGCTTGTTGTTGTGTGGCTTGACGAACAAAGGGAGCGGAAAACGGAAACCAGCGCGGCAGGGGCATACTTTCGAGGCGCCGCAAACTGTAAAGTCTAAATTTTTACCATCAAACTTCCAACTTTGATCACTTACAGTATAATTTAAGTATTCAGGAATTTTTATTTATTTAAAAACTAAAATATTTATTAAAAAAAATTCCAACGTCCTTTTAACCCACATGAGGACCACTCGCACTCTATTAATAAAAATAATTAAGAAATAAAAAATTCAAATGTATTAAAATTTATGAAAAAAATCTCAAAAAATATAAACATTTATAGAACATGGACTCACTACTTATAAGGTACTCCCTCCGTTTTTAATAAACGTCGTTTTAGTACAGTAAAAGAACGTAAGCCGTTGATTTACGGACTTATTTTATTCCTTATTGTTTCATTTTTTCTTCTAATTTCCACTCAAATTACCACACCATCATCAAATTTGGTTGATTCAACAAAAAAAAATATCATTTGCACAAAATATATGCTTCGAAGAAAGATAAAATGACAAGTACTTCAAATAGTAGAAAAATCATAGAAAGACGTTTATTTATAAACGGAGGGAGTATGATAGAGTCATCATAGCACTCAAATTATTTTTTAGTTTTGATGATATTTTTTTCAATTCTATTTTAATTTTTTAGAATTTACAATCCATAAAAAATTAAATATCTATTTTTTTTATAGATTTTTTAATGTTGATCCATTTTTATTTTTTATGGCTTAATTTTTTCGCTTTTTTACAGTAATTTAGTAATTTTACAAAATTTCTTGAATACTTTTAAAATTATAGGACAAAGTTGAAAGTTTGGTAAAATTTTAGACCAATTAAAAACTATTTTGGTCATAGTTAACTTTAAAATTGGATGGTGTGGGTAATGAGACTAATTTTGAAAAGTTTGGTGATTAAATCACTCCCATATATAATTGAGTGGCAAAAAATTGTCCAAGATTAACAAGTTAGGTGGCCAAAGCGTCCTTCTCCGATTTTTTTTTTAGAAAGGGTAGTGCAAGAAATGCTAATCATTACACTACCGAGTTAGTAAAAAAAATACTATGCGAGAGATCAAATTCATAATCTTATGTTACAAAGACGAAAAAAATACAATGTTAAAGATCAAACTCATAATCTTATGTTATAAAGACGACATGTAGTAATCAGTTAAATATTTATCAAATTGCAATCATTTAGCCCCTAATTTTTTTTATTTTTGAGATTATCTAACCCTAATCTTTTCTTTTGGCCCTACAATTAAGAACATAATATTAACGTTTTCAGTAATTGAGATGACAAAAGATGATTAAAGTTTATTTATTTTTTATTAGGTTATTATTCTTTCACTATTATTAAAAATGACTAGTACCTATATTAAACTAGGACTCATTTTCCCATTGCATATTTTCAACTTCAAGATCTGGCAGCTATGCTGTGGAAATGGTCTCCATAGATCACAATTTCCAGTCTTTAAGCTTAACTTAGTCAACTTACTATTAGACTTTGTCCTAGTCTAAGTAGTCTTTATGCTGAAAACAAACAAAAAATAGAATCCATTTCTTTTGGTCTCTCTTTTCTTCCTATTTTATACTTACAAATGATAGGGATCCAAATATTTTTTAATATATTTTATAAAAAAAAATACAGGGAAAGAAAGTAGCTAAAGCAATGTTAGGTTGTGCAAAAGTAACTAAGCAATGCATCTTTTCGGGCTACAAAGTACCTTGATGTTCTATTCTGATTAGAAGCTACTCATGAGTTTGCAGTTGTTAGAACTATGAATTACAGAGTTCTGACTTCCTGAGCGAAAATCAGGATCAAAAGAGTAGATTTATCGGTATGTTTAGATCTTTACAATACGTCAATTCACACTTTACCAATAAAAGATTGTAGATATGGTACTTATGTGTCAATTCACACTCTAATAAGATGCAAATAAATAGATATCGAGAGTGCTTAAGAATTACTCCAAATAACCGACTTCTAACATATAACACAACTGTTTGGATTCTCCTCAACGCTGTAGTAAGGGGAGTAGTATTGAACCGTGTAAGGATTATACGCTTTGTATGACCTCACCAGTTCACCGAACACATCACTCTCCTTCTTCTTCTTCTCATCACATTTCTTGCCAGCTTCTTTTGCCGGCCCAACTGATAAAATATGCGTGTCGCAGACTTTTCTTAACTTCCTTACAATGTCTACAGGATCAACATTACCGATGATGGTTAGTTTCTTCTCAGCTACGCTTATAGCAATGGAGTCGGTCCCTGCATGTAACAGATCGCAGCGCAGGATAAATAATGAAGGAACGAACACCATTTAATTTGTTGTTAATTAGATACATAATAATGTTAAATCAACCTGGAAAGCTGGAAACTATTTCCATGACCTTTTGCTTTCCTCTATCGTCTTTTATGTCCAATCTTAGTACTGCCTTCTACAACAGAACAGAATATCAGATGGTAATAATATGTACCGTAACTGTTAATTACAATTTCACATGCACTTACAACAGGCTGTTGTGAAACTGACTGTTGACCTTTCAATCGAAGATTGAGCTTTTCTATTATAGTGTTTGCAGATTGCAATTTTACAAGCACTTCTTCTTCCGCTTTTTTCATGTTTGCCTACACTCAAAATTCAAACATAGTCAGGAAAATCCTGACAGCCAAAAGAAAAGTGGATAGAATTGTTGGCAGAGAGGTGTCTAAATTCGTTTACTTCAATTCTTTATCATGAGAGGTCAGCTAAATAACAGAACAAATTAAATAAATAAAAAAGAGATAGGAAGAAAATAGTTACAAGTGTTTGAGAGAAATCTTGGCTATTTCGCTCGAGTTGTTCTATCATGGTGTTTGCCGCTACCAATTTTTCATTCAACAAATCATTTCGATGAAAACTTGCTTGCAAGTCTTGCTCCAGTTTTTGTATTTTTTCCTACACGCAAGACAATAAGAATTACTAATTAGAGAAATTACAAAAAATGAGAAAATTCTAGATGAAAAATGCAGGCAAAGTCGCGCGCGCTTACAAGCAGCTGCAAAATATAAGTATTTGCAGATTGCAATTCCTCCTGCAATGTAGCATTCTCATGAAGTTTCACTTTCAGCTCTTCTTCCAATATTTTTTTACTTTCCTACAAAAGGACAAAAACAAAATATCAGGATTAGGAACAGAGGACCTGTTGTCGATTTCTTTTTTCTTTTCGTTTCTTTTATATATAGCTTGATTTGAAATTAACTCTGATATCTTAAAAATATTAATTACCTTAATTCGTAGACGGTAATCTCTGTCTTTCTTTCTCTTTTTCTCAAGTCTATCCGTTCCTGTCACAATTATTACCAAATTTTACTACAAAAGAAAAAAATAATAATAAAAAAAAAAAAGTAAAAAATTAGCAGTGGTATATCAGTTTGAATAAAGGAAAAAAATATATATAAAATCACCTCACGTTTGTAATTGAGTCAAATAGAACCCTACATTTGTCAATTTTAACAAATCACATTTTTATTTCAAAATTGTCTTAAAATACTTGTTTGGCTCTTCTAAAAACTTACCTTAGATTTAACCGATGTAAAAAAATAATTTATAAAAAAATGACATTGAATTTTTTTCCCCACTTTTTTTCTTCAATAAATCACCGTTGCTGTACACAGTGAACTCACATCCCTTAGTTATGTGAGCGTCATCTCCAGTTTGATTCCGGGGCTCACATTTGTTATGGCGATACCTATTCCGGTAACATTAAGCTACTAGCAAATAACAACTCGTAGAAATTCACCAAATTTGTTAATTTGCAAGTTTCCTACTATTGTGCCAATTCCCAATATTCCACCAATTCCTTCTAGTTCTACCAACATAGAAACATCCTTTTAACTTGATTAGGATAAGTAGCAACCGATCAAGTTAGGTAACTACTTTTTTATACATATGCTTAGTGATATATAAAGGGTTAGGTAACTATTTTTTTATACATATGCTTAGTGATATATAAAAGGTTAGGTAACTACTTTTTTTATAATCGAGGTAATGAAATATTTTTTAATATAGTATAATTATGTGAATATATAATAGAGATGAGAAAAATGATAGAAAAATTAACAATAAACGAACAACAAATAATAGAGAATAAATGACGATAAGTGGTTCAAAAGTATGAAATCTGAACCATTCAATAACATGCAACGGATGAAATTCAAAGAGCTAAGAGTTAGTGTGGTAGAGATTTTAGAAAAGTAAAAGCTGAAGAACAAAACCCAGTCGAAATATAGCTGGATCCCACATTTCATGAGCTTCCCTTGCTTCTTTTAACTTCTTAATAAGAATTATTGCTGCTAAAATCAATTAGTTTTAAAATAAATCCTTAGCTTTGCAGTAAACTGCCTGATTTAAAAAATAATAATAATAAAACAGAGACTAATCCTTATTAATTACTTTTTTTTAAAAAAATATTTTTCCATAACACCAAACTAAACAATTTTATCTTCTTCTTTTTTAACTGTTGTTATAAAGTTAACCAAAAAAAAAAATCATTTACAATCTTTTCTTTCATTTGAGTAATTTAACTTACCATATTTCATGTAACTTATCATAAGTCATACGAATAATTTTTGCTATTAACATATATAATTGTAAACAATTAGCTACTGTTTTTTGAAATATTGTTATAATGATACTCAAGTTTTTCATTTAACTATATCACGTATAAATGGATGTCTTTGTTGCGGCATTGTATATTTATTTTCTCATTTTTTTATATCAAGTTGTTCATGTAATTATATAACATTGTTTAATTGTTACTTTTTATTTTTCATCTTATAGATAATTTTCGTCGATTATCTCCCGTTGATTGTGATGATAGCTGTACAGACAACCAGTACAAGGATAAGTATCCTATACCGGCTGACAATAGATGATAAGATGAATGCATATCTTCTGGTCACCTATCGCCAGTTGTTCGCGACTGCTTTTACTATCCTCTTGGCTCTCGCCAAAGAGTGGTATATTTTTTTTCCCCTTTTTCTCCAGCACCTATTTAAGTTATTAATATATATTTTATTATATAGTATTCTAATGTTGTAAAATTTGAGCGTCATCTCCAGTTTGGTTCCGGGGCTCACATTTGTTATGGCGATCTTGTTCAGGTAACATTAAGCTACTAGCGAATAGCAACTTGTAGAAATTTACCAAATCATCAACTTTACACATTTGTTAATTTGCAAGTTTCCTACTATTGTGTCAATTCCCAATATTCCACCAATTCCTTCTACCAACATAGAAACATCCTTTTAACTTGATCAGGATAAGTAGCAACCGATCAAGTTAGATGACTACTTTTTTATACATAAGCTTAGTGATATATAAAGGGTTAGGTAACTACTCTTTTATACATATATGCTTAGTGATACATAAAGGGTCAGGTTTAGGTAGCTACTTTATTTATAATCGAGGTAATAAAATATTAATTACATGTCGGCGTTTATCGAGTATAAGAAGAGATATGGAAATAAATTTATATCATTTTTTTAATAAATTAATTTTCACGTCAGTCAAATAGATTTTAAGAGAATTTTAAGATTAGAGGTGATTTTTT
>NBIL01108027.1:0-14550 GCA_002752925.1 Viola pubescens var. scabriuscula | reverse complement strand
AGTAATATTTTCTTCTGTGATAGAAGTAGAAAAAAAATTGAGAAGTCAAATTAAACAAACAAAACAAAGAGAAATATATATGGAAAATTAAATCTCAAGTTGGATTTTCTAACTCACATTCCAACCCATGATTAAAAATAACAATCACTAACCTATGTGAAAATATCAAAAAAAGGTATGCATGATGTACAGATAAGGCCAAGAGAGATTCAACGATAAATCCTCCAACGGTTAAGGTAGAAAACAATCAAGTTAACACAATGAGAAGTCTTTTTATGTTAACTTGCAAAGAGTGACATACATATTTATATAAATTCAATATTAATCTCATTTAACTAAATTATTTTTATAGATAACTTTTATCTCATGGAAATAAATTTTCGGTATTTTTTTTGGTATCTAAATTTGTTCGCATGATTACACAAACTTTACATTTTTTATCTTTTTACAGATAAGAACGTAGGTTAAAGATTTGAACAAACCACCTAACTCGTCCTATCCGAGATGAGACGGATAAGAACGTAAGTTAAGAATTTGAACAGACCACCTAACTCATCCTGTCCGAGATGAAATATGTATATATCTCACCGACTCTTAAGGATATACAATGTAACAAATTCTTAACTAAATTGGAAATTAACCAGAGTAATACTATTTTGTAGGAATTGTCAAGCGAAATTCACAAGCGGAATGACGTGGCGTGGCAGTTTCGTGAATAAAATGATCGTTTTATTTACGAAACTGCCACCATTTATTTATGAAACTGCCACGCCACGTTATTCTGCTTGTGAATTCCGCTTGATAATTCTTACAAAATAGCATTATAATGACTGTTTTTTGCCTCCTCGAATATCTTATCGGTCCGGTTTGAATTAAAAAATTAATCTCGAATTAATCTCCAGCATAATCATGTCTAAGAAAATCAGCAATAATGGATAAGAATTAAGTTGCTAAATTGTCATGCGCTGAAAACAGCGGTTACACTTAATTATACATAGAAAGCACCGCAAATCCAGCCGGAAATAATTCTATTTCGAGCGTATTATAAGAACACGTGCTTATTACATTCAACCAACGGACGTATCAGGGATATAAGCCCGTTTGCTTATCACCCTACTTATCACATCAATCTATCTCATCTCGTCTCCGTTCACGGTATTTAATTTGTCTGATTATACCAATTTTCTATTTACCATAAATTTCCTAAAATCCCTAACCCTCCTTCTGTATATAAATACTTCAACCACACAACAACAACTACAACCATAAGAGCACAGATAGCGGAGAAAAAGGAAAAAAAGAAAGAAAGAATGATGCAGCAGCAGCAGCAGTGATACGACTTGCCGTTTTGTCTCTTCAAACGTCTCCGATCTGTTTTCCGGTAATCCTGTTTTCTGTTCTCTTCAGCTAATCATCTTCAACTTCTCGCTGATGTAGTCGTGTGTTTGCATGTGATTCTAGGGATTGGTTTTTGATATGTTGTCGTTTAGATCTCTAGTGTTAGTTGCTTGTTCTTGATTTTTGAATTTTGGTTGTCGGCAGATAATTGTAGAATTGTATTGTATTGGATTCATCATGTCGTCTTTGAGTAGAGAGCTTGTGTTCCTCATACTTCAATTCCTTGATGAGGAGAAATTCAAAGAGACCGTTCACAAGTGAGTAGTGTGTTAAATGATTGCTTATTCATTTTTGTTGTTGTTGAAATTGTGCGGTATGGTGAGAGATTATGTTGTTTGTTTGGGTAGATTGGAGCAAGAGTCAGGGTTCTTCTTCAACATGAGGTGCTTTGAGGATATGGTGACAAATGGTGAGTGGGATGAGGTGGAGAAGTATTTGTCTGGCTTCACTAAAGTAGATGATAACAGATACTCCATGAAGATTTTCTTTGAGATTCGCAAACAGAAGTATCTTGAAGCTTTAGACAAGTATGTCTTTTCTTTGTTTCAGACATGGGAGTTTTTTGTTTGTTTGAAAATAGGAAAAATATTTAAAATAAATTGCAACTGTAGGAGGGATCGTGCAAAAGCGGTGGAAATTTTAGTGAAGGACTTAAAAGTGTTTTCGGCATTTAATGAAGAGCTTTTTAAAGAAATCACGCAGCTGCTGACATTGGAAAACTTTAGGTATGCATTGTTGCTGTTATTGTTTTTTGGTAGTGTTGCTTAGTTGATGGCATTTGTATGATGTAATGTTGTTTATTGGTGTCTATTTGTTTTAATTTTGCAGAGAGAATGAACAGCTATCTAAATATGGAGATACTAAGTCTGCTAGGGGTATTATGCTTGGTGAGCTCAAAAAGTTAATTGAGGCTAACCCTCTTTTCCGCGATAAGCTTCAGTTTCCTACATTGAAGAATTCAAGATTACGGACCTTAATTAATCAGAGGTTCTTGAGAAATTCTTCTTTTTCTGTTTTATGTTATTTCTTTCAATTTATGTTTTCTTCTTCTAATTACAGTGCCTCCATTTTCCAATGCAGTTTAAATTGGCAGCATCAGCTCTGCAAGAATCCAAGGTCTAATCCTGATATAAAGACCCTATTTGTAGATCACAGTTGTGGACAACAAAATGGTGCTCGGGCCCCATCACCTGTTACTAATCCACTTCTAGGTGGTGTCCCCAAGCCAGGAGGTTTCCCGCAGTTGTCTTCTCATGGGGTGAGTGAACAAGTAGAGAAAAAGTTATTCCATTTCTACTTAACTATACTGGTTGAATTATGAAAATCCACAAAATTTGACTTCTGGAAATGGCTATGAATATTTGCAGCCATTTCAGCCAGCTCCAGCTACTCTTCCAACATCTCTTGCTGGATGGATGGCAAATCCATCTCCTGTGCCTCACCCTTCAGCTTCTGTTGGGCCAATAGGGTTGGCAACACCAAACAATGCAGGTATGCAGCTACTTAAGTTGTTATGAGCCATGTGCTTTTGGATTCTTTTAATGTAATCTTATGGCACAACATTTTTGGATCACTTTAGTTAGAGGTTTCGCTAGAATCAGTCCCTTGACTCGAGAAAAGATTCAAAAGGAAAATGTTTAACCACATTAGTTGAAGTCACTCTCTTCAGTTAAAGGAAGTTAACATTATTAGGAATTGGAATTTGGGTTCTTTATAAATTATGTGAAGCTTTGTATTTCAAGGAATAATCTTGGTAATTTTCCAGGCATGTTTTTCGAAAAGTTTTGGCTTTGCCAGTACATTTTTTTTCATCATAACATTCGGTTTAGCTAACTATGTGTGTATTTATGCAATAATGACAGCGGGAATTTTAAAACGTCCCAGGACTCCTCCAACAAATAACCCAGCTTTGGATTATCAGACTGCAGATTCTGAGCTTGTGTTGAAAAGGTCAAGACCGTTTGGATTATCGGATGAGGTATAACTAGAATTCAGTTTATGTGCTGTCTTTTGATGGAAGTTATTATTTTTAATAATTGCACTAATGCTTTTGCTAGTTTGTAAACAGCTCTCTCTTTCAACTTAGTTTTTATATGTTTGATGCTTTACATGCTTATCACCCATAGCTAAGTATATGTGACCATGTGTTTGGAATATATGAGATTGAGATAGTTGCTTAATTTGGTGGTGAAGTTTATATTGAGCGGAAAACTTTAAATTGATGAAAATATTTAGGTTTTAGTCTACTTAGGTCCGGTACCATACATATAATACTTGTTTAAATTGGCCGCTTATGCATAATTTTTCGGAGCACCTGGCTCTTGTCAGGCAATAATGCTTTGTATCGTGCCCTTGACAACACAGTAGCTTAGGTGAATGATTTACACATCTGTACTAGACATGACTGGTTGTTTACGTGCTTTTGGTTGCGTCATTCAGCTTGTTTCTGGAAGATCTGTGTTGTGTGATGATTGTATTTTTCACACTTGTTATTCGTTGAGGAAAGGTTTCTTCCTAGTTTTGGACCTTAGCCCACAGAGAGGGTTACAGTTGGGTGTGTGCATATACATGCAAACATGTTCATGTGTTGTTTCTTATCCACATAAACTTTTCACAATGCTTTGAGTTGTTTGATTTGGTGCCCTAGGATTACCACGACTTTGCTTAGACAATATGAGCAGATTTTCTCTCTCCTAATTTGTCTTGCATATGCTTGGTATTCTATTAGGTCAATCTCCCAGTGAATATTCTGCCTGTTGCATACACCAGTCAGAGCCATGGACAGAGTTCATATTCTTCTGATGACCTTCCCAGGAATCCCATTATGACTTTAAATCAAGGCTCAGCTGTCAAGAGTATGGACTTCCATCCCGTGCAACAGATTCTACTCCTTGGTAAGGGTCCCACTCCATATTCCACAGGCTCTCTGCTTTATGTATACTTGCATGTGAAGTCTTTTGGTGGTTGGATGTTGGATCACGTGTGGTTTTGTTGTTTTAGTTGGTACCAACCTGGGTGATGTCATGGTATGGGAGTTGGGTAGCAGGGAAAGGATTGCTTGGAAGAACTTTAAGGTTTGGGACCTTGGGGCATGCTCGATGGCTCTTCAGGTTTGTGTTGTAACTCTAACTTGTTTTTATGGAATATGTAAATATTTGATACTTCTTGCAGTTTGAAATTTTGTTAGGTTAATCTTCTGCCTCTTGTATAGGCATCTTTGGCCAATGATTATACAGCATCAGTTAACCGTGTGGTTTGGAGTCCTGATGGAACTCTATTTGGTATGTTCAAATATTGTCAAGCCTCCAAAAATCTTGTTTTTGTTGAGAGGGAATTTTGATTTGTAACAATTGCGCATTTTTTCCCTCTTGTTTTAGGTGTTGCATATTCTAAGCATATTGTGCACACATACTCCTACCACGGTGGGGACGATATAAGAAACCAACTTGAGGTTTGTGTGCCGGTCGATTCCATTGAAGTTCATTGGACTGTCATGTACTTGTTAATGATTCAAGTTTTGAGATCTTTAATTTGCGCGTCTGAAACCCAAACTGATGGTTTCTTTGATTTTTCTTGGTTTTTAGATTGAGGCTCATTCAGGGAGTGTTAATGATCTTGCTTTTGCTTATCCAAACAAACAACTCTGTGTCGTCACTTGTGGCGATGACAGGCACATCAAGGTTTGTTTTGAGTTTCAATATCGTTGTGGGCTTGAATGAAAATTGGGTGGTGGTTTATGATTTCAGTATTTTGTAGGTATGGGATGCAGTTACAGGGGTTAAACAGTTCACTTTTGAGGGCCATGAAGCACCTGTATACTCTGTCTGCCCACATCACAAGGAAAACATTCAGGTAAGTTATTAAAGGATGTTAACTTTGGTACTCTCCACTTTATGTGATCTTATTTCCTTACAATGAAATAAGGGGGAAAATTGCTGATCTTCTGGCTTCAAACTGGAAATCACGATCTTGGATTTGCAAAGTAGTTTAATTATCTCATCATATTTCCTGCAAATTCTGAGCAATCTCAACTGACTTACACATGTAGTTGACCAAAATTCAACTTTGAGGAAAAAATAATTGTTTAAATAAAATGGAGATCCTTATTGGCAAAAAGGGCAAAAAACCAAAAATATCATTTTATTCTTCAGTTTTGCTCTATAACATTTGGTTATCATGGGATCATATTGTCATGTTACTGTTATGTTGTTTCTCTACTTTCTTCCAGTTTATCTTTTCAACTGCAACTGACGGAAAGATAAAGGCATGGCTTTATGATAATGTTGGTTCAAGAGTTGACTATGACGCACCTGGGCATTCATCTACTACAATGGCATACAGCGCTGATGGAGCTAGGTTAATGAGTGATTCACCCTTTCTTCTTCTGATGTTTCCCTCTTTGAAAACAGAAGATGGATATTTCCTGTTCTGCTGGCTCTTCCTTAAATGGTTATCTTGATTTTGGAAAACTTTTAGGTTATTCTCATGTGGCACAAACAAAGACGGAGAGTCATACTTGGTGGAATGGAATGAAAGTGAAGGAGCGGTTAAGCGCACTTATAGTGGTCTTGGGAAGCGATCTGTTGGGGTTGTGCAATTTGACACCACTAAGAATCGGTTTTTGGCTGCTGGTGACGACTTCTCAATCAAGTTTTGGGACATGGACAATGTCAATCTGTTGACAAGCATTGATGCTGACAATGCATTGCCGGTATGGACACTATCTGTTGGTAAATCTATCATATGCATGATTTTTGCTGAGCTAATCATCTGGTGCTCATAATCTTCAGGCTTCACCTTGCATTAGATTCAACAAGGAAGGGATACTTTTAGCTGTCTCAACAAATGACAACAATGTAAAAATATTAGCGAATTCAGATGGGATTAGGCTTCTGCGAACAGTGGACAGTCGTACATTTGATCCTTCAAGAGTAAAAGTATAATTTTTACGAACATGTTGCAAAAGTGCTTTATGTGGCGTGATGTAAATTGTTTTAAATGTGGAGAATCTCATACAACTATGTTGCTCATGCAGGCACAGGCCCCTCCAATTGGCAATTTTGCTTCTTCCACAGCAACTGTTGGAACCAGTGTTGGAGATCGAACTGCTCCAGTAGCACCAATGATTGGAATGGTAAGTTTCGATCTCTCGCCCATGTAACTGTGTGCTTTCAGTTTTTAGTGCTGTTGCTATAATTGATACGTAAAAAATGTATTATGGCATGCTTAACGGGTTGATATTTCCCTTAATTGTTGAGTGCGTGCAGAATAGTGACAGTCGAAGCTTGGTTGATGTGAAGCCTAAAATTGCAGATGAATCCATTGAAAAATCTAGAATTTGGAAATTGACAGAAATAAATGAACCAGCACAGTGTCGCTCTCTGAGGCTGCCTGACAATTTAACTGCCATGAGGGTATGTGCATTCCTTACAATCTTTTCAGCAGGGCGTTTGTTCCTGTGTAGCTTAACACTTTGTGTTACATTTGAACATTTAAATAGTGAATTCCAGTAATGAAATGTGAATATGTTTGTGTTTTCTATTTTTCCAGAGTCATGATTCTCTTACTTTTTTACTATGTGTGTGTATTTAATTTATTGAAATCAAAGTTAACAGCAAGCAATCATTTTTTTTCCAGGTTTCTAGATTGATTTACACAAATTCAGGACTTGCTGTGTTGGCCTTATCATCTAATGCAGTACATAAACTCTGGAAGTGGCAGAGAAATGAACGAAATCTTCCTGGAAAGGTTTTTCTTTGTCTTAAATATCTATTTGTGTTTCAGAGGGGTTGTTTCGGAGGGTACTTTATTGTGTAGGAAAGTAGTATTGCCGTTTTCTACGCCAAACACATTGCAATTAATTAGTGTTTTTATATCTTGTAGGCCACCGCTAGCGTACCACCTCAATTATGGCAACCTTCAAGTGGAATACTGATGACTAATGATTTAAGTGACACAAACCCTGAAGATGCTGTTGCGTGCTTTGCCCTTTCAAAGAATGACTCTTATGTTATGTCAGCTTCAGGGGGGAAAATTTCTCTTTTCAATATGATGACATTCAAGGTAAATATGCTATCCATTTCTCTGTTTGAACTCTGGTGTCCTTGATTTATCATTTCTGTGTGAAACTGGTATAGAGACTAGGGACTTGGACAGTTAAAATGCGTGACAGTGTCATTGGAGTAGATATTGATTCTAGATACCAACTATTCATGATGAGTATTTTGTATTGGTTTGTCGTCACATTCTTCCCATATTTCTTGTTTGAATCTAAAATGTGTGTACAATGTTTTCTATAATTTTCAAAGTTAAAATGTTGGGGAAAGTAAATACTGTAAATTAGACCATTGATGTTCATTTTTTATGGGGATTGATGCTCAGAATATTTCTCTTCTTGTGTTTTGTCCATTCCATACTTAATTCCCCTGTCTCCTTGATTGCAGACAATGACTACATTCATGCCACCACCACCAGCTGCAACATTTCTGGCATTCCATCCTCAGGACAATAATATAATTGCCATCGGGATGGAGGATTCTTCAATCCAAATATACAATGTTAGGGTTGATGAGGTATTATCCTGATACAACTGAGTCCTGTATATTTATTAAAGTAATTGGGCTGCTGCTGATAGAAATGTTCTATTTCATAGGTTAAAACAAAATTAAAAGGTCACCAGAAACGAATTACTGGCCTTGCATTTTCTCATTCTTTGAATGTTCTTGTATCTTCTGGAGCCGACTCTCAGGTAAGAACTGTTTCCATTAATAAATGAATTTCCCCATTGCATCATTTGCTTTCTTGGTGGCTCTTCTACTGTGTTTTCATATTATTTTCCTTACGCATGCATGCCTTGTGTGAAGGAAGCTTCTAATGCTATTTATTTTGGAATGGAGCACTGACGCAATTCTGAATGTTTTCCCATCTGCAGTTGTGTGTATGGAGCACAGATGCTTGGGAGAAGCAAACTAGTAAATTCTTGCAAATTCCTGCTGGGCGAGCTGCAGCTCCTCTTGCAGATACCCGTGTTCAATTTCATCTTGATCAGATACATTTAATGGCGGTTCATGAAACACAGATAGCAATATATGAAGCACCAAAATTAGAAATTTCTAAGCAGGTTTGTCAGTTGATTTATTTTGCTTTAGAATTGTTGGATTTTTGTTTGTTCATATTAATTTTAAAATGTGTTGTGATGTGCACTTCACCATATCAATTTTGATAATTCAGATTTGTTATTTTGGTTGTATAATCTGAAACATACAGGCTTATTTTAGTTGTTGAATCTTTTGAGTTTATTCGTCTGCATATCATCTATTTTTTATTTGTTTTGATAAAGCTTCCTGCATTCTTATGGTAAAATTACATTTTCCCTAACAGTGGTTTCCACGAGAAGCAAGTGGCGCGATCACACACGCTACATATTCTTGTGATAGTCAGTCGATTTATGTTAGCTTTGAAGATGGAGGTGTGGGTGTTCTAACAGCTTCTACACTCAGATTGAGATGCAGAATAAACTCTAACGCTTATCTACCTCCCAATCCAAGGTGAATATTTTTTTAATATTTCATTTTCTGGTTTTTCTTTTTTCCAAAATTTCCATATTCATTGTTTGACCTTTGTGATTTTAACAGCTTAAGAGTATATCCTCTTGTCATTGCTGCACATCCGTCCGAGCCCAATCAATTTGCACTGGGACTGACAGATGGAGGAGTCCACGTACTCGAGCCATTGGAGTCGGAAGGAAAATGGGGCACCTCTCCTCCTGTTGAAAATGGCGCTGGCCCTAGTTCTAATTCTGCTGCAGCTGGTTCAGAACAAGCTCCAAGGTGACCACTGCGTGTGCATTGCTTCCTACAAGGACCTCAAGAGAGGTGTATCTGATCCCATGCGATCCTGGTCAAATTTTTCGAGGGGAAGCCGCGGAAACTAGGTATTATAGGTTTAGCATACTTCAGCTGATCCAGATAGAGTTCACTTTAAGTGGCGTCGATTACTATATAATCCTTCGGCATTGCATTATTGGTTCCCCTCGTTTAGATTTAATTCGATAAGGTTCAGCTTTTGGTGTAAATTTAGATGTTATGTGCAGAACATGATGGTAAAGTGATTTAGGATGAGATTATTAGTTGGCTTGGCTGGAGACTCAACTCTTGATATTGTTCATTTTTATCTAGTTTCAAGTATAGTCAATCTAACTATAATCATTTGTTTGTCTAGTTGTGACTTCTGAGCACATAAATGATGCTTTTTTTTATATATTTTTTTTTTATATAATTTGTAATATTTCAGTTTTTATTGATGCACCAGCTCCTTTTTGCATGTTGATTATCGAATCAGTGTTTTCTGATCTATTTGAATAATGTATTTTGTTTGGAATAGAGTTTATTTTCCTAACAACCTTTGTCTGGTGTCTGATAAAACACAAAAAAACCTTGGCTGGTGAGCTGTCAGTGCGAACCCCTGTAACATTTCTGTGTTCAGAGCTTGATGCTTTTGGTAGAAGCACATTTGGTCATTGGATCTGTGTTGGGTAAAAGTAGAAAGAAAACGCAGACCCGTAGTTTTGGTTATTCGTGTCATGGCCTCGCATTTGAGTCAGCAAAGAAACAGAATAACCAAAGCTCAAAAGAGGTGGAAAAATTGATTTGTGATTGTGTGATACAATAATGTAATCCATCAGCACCAAAAGTACAATGAGATGATGTATATTATTATATATACAAAAACATAACTGAAGGACAAGGACCAAGGTCATGGAAACTCTCCACACCGTTCATGACCACCCAAAGGAAACAAGTACCTTTGCCTTCTTGTGATGTCTCAACTAAAGTTGCCAATATCAACATTAAAAGAAGAAAGAGCCGAGTCCAACAAGTATGTTAGTTCCAATGTGAGAAAAATCAATGGCTCTAATTCCGTCTTCTGCCTGCTTTCCCATGCTTCTTGGTGCTGGGTGTGGAAGACTGCTTCAAAGGTACTGGTAACACTGTCCCTCCTCGAACTTCGTAGGCATCCGTCATGTTAGTAAGCGTCTTTTGGGCTTCAATGTAGACTGTGAGATCTCGAATCTGCAGTCATGGTAATATAAGCTATTATGAAAGCCGTACTTTGAACAAAGTAACAAGTATGAAAGTCTATGTTAGATTGCAGGACCTGATCTTCCAGATCGCGTATCTTCTCATCCCTCGAGGATAAAGATTCTGTTTCCCTGCATGGATGAGGAAATCACTTTGAAGTAATGCCATATTCATCAAGTCACACCACTATTTAGTCTATAGAACAATAAAAAATAGTGTACCTCTCTTCAATTTCCTTAACCTTTTTACGCCAAATTTCTTGATTCTTGATGAGATTTCGGTTAACCTAAACAGTAGAGAAGCGATCCATTAGGAACCCAAATGCTGAAACTTTTACAAGTTACCCATATACTAGCTTAAATAGAAGGATTTTCAAATACTCACATTTGCAACAGAATTTCTTTCCTCTTCACACACTTCCAATTTATTTTGAATGTCCTGCATTGAGGAAGTCACAGCCTTCTCCACTGCTTCTAAAGCAGAACTTTCTCGTTTACTTTTAGCTTCGATAATCAGGGATTCATAGTGCTGAAAGAAAACAACATCCAGTCACTTTGTGAAAGTGAAATGGTTCAGAAATTTTAACTCCAGTATAATTAGAGGAGAGATAAAGTGACGAGCATGTGCCTGTGTGTGTGTATAAAAGAAAAAATAGAGTAAAAGATTGACCAGTTTTGCTTCCTAAGATAGTATTGCCTGGAGGGAGTAACAACAATGTTCCATGAAAATTATCCTTGCGCAAACGCAGCCCAATCAAATATTTCAAAATAGAGCAGAAGCAACGGTGGAAAGAAAAGAAAAACTAACTATTTTTCAAATATTTCAAAATAGACCAGAAACAACGGTGGAAAGAAAAGAAAAATTAACCATTTTTTGGATTGCCTATTAAAAAGAGACTATTTTTGGATTGTTCACATATGTCCTTCTATCACATTTTGGGTTGTTAAGGGGAAATGGTTGTTTCTTGAGCACTAAAAAGAAGGGCAGAAGTTTCTGTGAGTCGATGTGCTACTAAATGCTTGTAACTTTATCTCATTGGCATTTGCAGTCTAACATTCCCATCTTCACTCCTTGGCATTCTATCACTTTACTTTATGCTAACCATAGGTTCTACGACACCAATAGCCAAAAACTATCATCACAACCAATCCTCCATCATCTTGAATGGATTTTAGTTTTACTCCAAAACAATGAGAAAGCACAAGAATATTGCTTATAAATGAAGTTAAAACTTGTTCTATGCTGCTATCAAATGAAATCCATTAATCAGTTTGAAAGAATGCTGAGGAACTATAAACATATTGAATAATTTCCCAACTATTTGAGATGGTGAGGGAGGTCGGGAAACTGAGCAGCATAGTACCTGTCTTTGAGCCTCCAGCTGAGTTGCAAGAAGACGATTGTACTCGTCTACAATCTGTAACAAGCAAAAAGAACATCGGGCAATGTAAATAGGAGTTTCCTTTTTTGAACTGTAAATAGGAAGACTAACAATGTTGGTTCTAGCACTACTAATGGCCAACTGTTCTCCCACTAGAATCTTTAACATAATGTTCATGCAAAGCGCAACCCCATGCAATGAAGTTTATCCTAGTGCAAGCAACAGTGCTGATCCAGAAAGTAATCCAAAAGGAGAATTGAACAATAATCATAGAAGGTAATGGATCACTGGTGAAAAAAATACCGTATCAACTTTGCTGCTGAACAGGGCGCCACTCATCCCAGAATCCTCACTACATTCACAAGTACCACAGTCCCCCTCAAGCGGTAGGCAGTGAGAGTTTGTATCAACCAACTTGCCATCAGCTTTTGAATGGTTCAGTCGATGAACATAGTTGTCACCAACATAATCCCAAATTTGTTGCGATCTTAAATCAAGAGAATAGCAATGCTGAGTATCTTGCCAGTGCCTTATAGCATGGCCTTCTTTATATCTGAATTCATGGAAAAGGCATTAATGATTGCTTGCTCCTAACTAAGATTTACTCCTAATTAAAAGCAGATAACAGCTTAACAGTAAACAAACGAAAAGAAATGCATTACCTCCCACATCTGACCAAACCACATATTAGGCAAACCCATAAATCCTCTAATGTCCCGCAAACAGAACAAGCAGGTTTCTCGTCGTCCTGCTGCTGACAAAGCCGGCATACCTGATTGTAACATGTGTGACAAGTCAAAACCTCATTCACATAACTATTTAATGCCTAATCACTTCCAGCCATTATTTATATATGCATTCCTATATGGCACCTTCTATCAAATAATCATCTTTAGGAACATAAATACTGCAGCAAAATAATTAAATTTCAAAAGCGTAGTTTGATACTTTTTTCGATGCATCAATGTTGCATTTACTATTTGCTAAATCATTTCACCAATTTGCCAGGATATGAAAAAAGTATGACCTGGCTCAAATTCAGTATCTCACCAAACACAAAAAGCAGAGTTATATTATGCTATACACCACAAAAAAACCTTAGCTACACTCGATCCCTGATCTACAATCTCCGACAGAAAAAAAGAAAAGAAGCAAAGAGCGAAATGAAGGAGAACTGGAAAGAGAAAGAAAAGAAAGAAAACATACCTGGCAAGACAAATAGGTCCATTTCGTTGTACACGAGCACTGAAATGAATGATCACAAAGTGTGCTAAGTATTCCACTGGTATCTGGGTCCAACCTCTCTAAATCACAAAACAAAAACACAATATCAACATAACACATTACACACCCCAAAAGCCTAACTATTAACACACAAAGAAAGAAAGGAAAAATATAAGCTCCTTTTCTTACTAACCTAGGCAAATGGGACAAGTAGGCAACTCAGTGAATCCCACTGGCGGAGTACTGGCCATTTCACCTAACTCTGTGTACTCCACAGAAAACAAAAACAAAATATGGCACACCTCTGCCTGTAAAATCACCACCGTTAAGTAACATGAGTAGAAAGAATCAAATAAAAAGCAACTCAACAAGAAAAACAGGAAATAAGACAATCCACCACAAAAAAAAACAATTAAGTTTGAGATATTAACCAGCAAAAGTGTTACTTCTCTAGCATGATTAAGAAAAGATGAACAAACCTCTGCTGGCGAAAATCGTTTCCCGTTGAAATTACTGTAAAACTCCTTAGCCATCATCTGATTTTCAAGCTCGATTAATACACTGTACCGATCTTCCACTCCATCATTCC
Organism: Viola pubescens var. scabriuscula; assembly: GCA_002752925.1. NCBI lineage: Eukaryota > Viridiplantae > Streptophyta > Magnoliopsida > Malpighiales > Violaceae > Viola > Viola pubescens. The sequence goes on along the minus strand of NBIL01108027.1, from coordinate 878 downwards.
TATGGTTTTTTCCCCAAAGGAGAAACTGAATTTTAATTATAAGAAAAATAAAATGATAGAGCGATGTAAATTAAGGTACGACAGTAGTAATTATCAATATTCATACCGAATGAACAGAAGTTCGCGGACATCATCAATGTGCGGTCCACAAAACCGGATGAAGTCGGTGGCGGAGAAGTAGTTTGGAACGGCGACAACGAAGAGGGAAGTGGATTGAGAGCTAGGATTTGAGGATGGTAGTGAGGTTTCGGATACTTTCCGATAGAGGTGAGAGACGCCTCGCCTCTCGTAGGATTTAGGGTTTGAGCAGGTGGCGGTTGCCGCGGCGGTGGATACGGGGGAGAAAGTGGCGTCTTCGAGAGTGAGAGGGTGGTTGGTGTCCACTGAGTGGACTCGGAGGATGAACATGGCTGTTGTGATCGAGTTGAATCGGGAGAGACGGAGGAAATGTAGAGGGAAAGTATATTCGCGGGAAACCGACGGTTTAGGAAAGTAGGAGCTTGACGGCTGACGCCGGTAAATAACAGATCTACATATTTTCTCTCTTATTTCTATGAATTTTTAATATAATAATCTTAAAGTAATTTCATTTACTAAGTTTTTAAAATACACGAATTTAAGTTATAAAATTTCCATTGTACATTTTTTTATTCACGTAATTAAAGTGATGTCTTTTTATACTTGCGAAAGAAAAGTTAGTAACGAGTAGGGGATTTGGCTCCTATAATTTTCACTTGAACATGACTGATTATGTTCAATAAATCTAAGCCATTAAAAAAAAAATAGACGGATGAGATTAAAAGTCAAATAATTAATGAAATTTTACTGACTTGGCTAACGGTGGATTTACAAACCACCGTTAACTTCTGTTTTTAATT
>NBIL01108021.1:0-15010 GCA_002752925.1 Viola pubescens var. scabriuscula | reverse complement strand
TGGACTTATGTGGAGTCCTTTCACAGGGTGGAAGACTGATTAATTAAGGTAATCACTATGATATCCTGTGTTGATCTCCCTTCTCTAGTATAATTTGCATGTCTTTTAGTATCACTGAATTACTAGTGCATATATTGTGATTGGTAGAATTAATTCTGACTAAAATAAAATGATATGATTACATGCATCCTTGTGTTTGTGTGTACATTGTCAATTGTTAAAATTGTTGTTGATAAGAATGTTAGTTTTAGTTTTTAATCTCCGTTGTTTAGCTCGATGATTTAATGATAAATCCATTATCCTCTTTTTGGTCTTTTATCCTCCGTCACATTTGAGGTCTTTACGGCAATATTTGAAATTATTTAGGAGCGAATTTATTTGTGAGATCATCCAATTTAAAATGAGCGCAATGAATTTTGCATTAGCCATTGTTGACCACTTCTACAGTAATACTAGTTATTCACTTATTTGCCTCGAAGAATTTCCTAGTGATGGTCATCGTTACTCTTTGGATTCATTTGACTGCATTTGGTTTGGTACTAAGGCTTATTTTGGCTTACCTCTGTAAGATCCCATGAATCTCTCTACATCGGAGGATCTCTGCAATTTCTATCAAGCAGCATCTAGAATCTGCATAATTTTCAGAAAAGATGATCACAGAGATGGTGGATTCGTCAATGGCAGTGGAAAGTGATGGACGAATGACGCTTCCTCTTTTAAGGTCGTTATCGATAAAAGTGAATATTTGGTGACGGTGTAGAGCATCATAGAGATGGCTTGTAATACCATTGCGAGTGTCCTCTCCCCTAAAACTGAGAAAAACATCATAGCATCTTGCTTGAGGAGTGGTAGCCAAAGAAGAAGAAGCAGCCATTTTTATTTATTATTTTTGTGAGAAGGAGGATAGATATATAATAAGGTAAAGTATGACTCGAAATAATGAAAGAAGCTAATATGCAGCGGAGATGGAATGACATATATATATTCTTTGATAGATTTTGCTTTTTCTCACCACTGATTCAATAGCCGAGGTTGCTGCTATGAATTTTCTCCATCAAGATAAGTTTCTCAATGTTTTGTGGTTCAAATTACTTGACAGCAATTTCTTTCTGCCGACCCTGATCGCGATCGTAAATTTCCTGAAATGCACATTATAATTATTATGTGAATCCGCAACTACTTCTTTGATGCAGATAGCGTTTCAGTCTCTTTCCTGGCAAATCATGAAGAAAAGAGAGTAGGTTTCAGTATTTTCCTGGCATTTTCCAAGAAATTAAAATGAAACGTCTTTCCAGGCTGGTAAAATAAATAAATAAATAATTTCAGTCTTCACTACTAATCTCAGATGCGAGCATTAATTCCCATTTTCAATGTCAGTTTTGATTTACCGTAATTCTGTAAATTCAATAATTCAAAGTTTGTGTATGACATGCTTAATTGCAAGCCACGTGGCCCGAACTCGCACGTCATCAACATCGGCCGATTGAAAGTAACGATAGATCAAATAAAATAAAATAGTCATACTTCATGGACTATATTAAACAAATTTATATTTTATGGATCAAAAATTAAACAAACTTATACTTTCAGGACTAAATAAAATAAAATATTGTAATTTAACCAGTGATAATTCATGTAATGTAGTAATGTCCTCCGGCCCAAGAAAATGCGTTTAATTTTTATTTTTATTTTGGGATAAATCGAATTGATCAATTGAAGCACTTGATATTTTCTTGTCACATTTATTGCATGTGCACTTCACAAATCTAAATGAGTTGGGCCCCCACTTCACAAACCCTTCACGAAAGCCCAGAACTCTCTTACCAAAAATATCATCAAACCAAAAGCCGAAAAACACCAAAATATCTCTGCCACGTTCTTACACGAAAGTTACTTCTTCTTCCCGAACTTTCCAGATTAGCAGCTGAAAAAATCAATCTTCGTTCTTCACCCCATCATTCCAAGTTATAAAACCCTCTTATCCCCAATTCTCATAATCATGACTTTCCCCATCTTCTATAACCTTCTCAATCAACCAATTTCGCCTCCTATTCAAAGCGCAAGCCATAAAAGAAGTTTACTGTCTTGTAGTGTGAATTTTCTCTCTTTTTTGGAACTGATTCTTGTATTGTGGATTGATATATAAACAATGATGGGGCAGCAGAGGTCGTCGCCTTCTTATTACAGCATTCTTGGTGTTGGTTCTAACTCTTCTTCTGAGGAGATAAAACGCGCGTATCGCAAGCTTGCAATGGTGAGTGTTCATGAAAGTTTCATACTTTCTCCTTAAATTTTGCAAATTGAGTCTTTTTGGGTTTCTTCTAAAAGTTGATAATTTGAGGATTAATTGGGATTTCGATTTTTGGGTTTATGCAGCAATGGCATCCTGATAGGTGGGCAAAGAACCCTTCTTTGTTGTGTGAAGCTAAGAGTAAGTTCCAGCAAATTCAAGAAGCATATTCAGGTACATTAATTTGGTCCCAATTTTTTCTTAGTTGGGTTTTCAATCTTTTGAATTAAGTGCGCTAATGATTACTAACTTTGTCTTTTGGGTGGCAACAGTTCTGTCAGACTATAGGAAGAGGACATTGTATGATGCTGGACTTTATGATCCTGACGAGGAAGAGGATGAGGTAATTGTTATTGATAAATTTTCATGAGATTCATAGTATTACTACTCATTTTGCTAGGAATTATGTTTCTAATTTAGTTGGCTGATTTGTCTCAGGGGCTTTCTGATTTTATGCAAGAAATGTTGTCTCTTATGGCTCAGGAAAGGAGAGAGGTGAGGGTCATTCACTTTCTTTGAACTAATCGATTGACATGGTGATTATTTTAATCAGCTTCGAAAAACGACATCATCTGCTCTGTTCAATCATTTTCAATTTGGTGGAATGTCTTGAGAATTGTTTTTTTGTTTTGTTTTGTTTTTTTAACTTTAATCAATGAACTTCTGCTTGGCTTTTCAATTTTCAGAAAGAGACTTCTATCGCAATTTCGATCTGGTAGCTGGAAGGAAATGCAATTTTCAAAACAGAATGATATGGTACATGAAAATATTTAGAGACTCATGAACCTTCATCCATTATGTAGACGATGGTAGAATTAGAAAGTAAATGGTAGAGCATACACATGTGACATGGCATTGTAGCCTGATGGTTGTGCATCTCCCCATCTAATTTAATATTCAACACAAAAAAAAATGTATCCACAGTAATAGAAATGGCCCATTGGTATGGAACTGATGGTGGCAAATTGGATTCCTATAGAGTTGCAGTTTGATATGGAATGAGGTTTTTGTCAATCATGATGTCCAAGTTTAGTGGTTTTGAAAAATAATTTGCTTTATTGGGTCTATGTCATGACTAGTTTTAGTTTTGTGTTGGCACACGTGTTATGGTAAAACCTATAATATGTGGTGCTAGAGATGACGAGAGCTGATATTTTGCTGAGCCTTGATTACGTTTGAGCTTCTGGGATATGCTTTTAGTAAACTGTTGCTCTAAATATCTAGTTCTGGAACATGCTTTGCATTATTCAATTTATTCTGAAGCTAGCAGATCTCCAGTAAGAATTATCTAGGACTGTTGCTCTAAGTATCTCGGAATATTGTTTGTTCTTTAAGGTTGGTAAATTGATTGCTGTGGTGTAGCTTGAAGTAAGCTATGTATGAGGGATGGAGGGATGGATGGATGAGTATTCTAATATTGGCTTTGTTGAACAGAATAAGCATTACACGATGGAGGAGTTGCAGGGAATGCTGGTAGATATGGCACAAGAGTTTCAATCTTCGCCATGGTACTGTGGTTCCTCAATCATTGACGACGGTTCTAGACCCCGAAATTCAACCTTCACTAGTAATTCCCGTTTCAGCATCTCTGGTTGGGGGATGTACGGAATGAGCAGTTTTTGCAGTTGAGGTATCTGGCTCGTGGACGAGCGGGGGAGAAGCAAAATCTCGGAGACAAATGAATTCCTCGTGGGATGTCAGCGAACGAAGCAGGAAACCGAGGACTACCGTATGTTTTGCCTTTTGGGGAGAATTCTGAGGAGAATCTGAAAGGAAATTTTTGAGTAACATGGTGTGCGCATTGTGACATACTGTCAAGAGATGTGATCTTCTGCTTGCTTGTACTCTTACCAACTTTTCGATATCTAGTGTTGTAAATTCTTTCAGCAATGAAGATTAAGCACGATGATTACAGGATGTCTTCTTTTTTTCATTTTTGTTCCTTTTTGTTGGTTTCATTTTGAACTAATTGATGAGGCAAAAAAGCAAGGTTGGTTACACAATCTATTGTTTCTCACTAATCTTCCTGTGCTCATTTTTATTTTGGTTTGGTTAGAATTTAATTGGCTAGAAAGTGGAAAGAGAATGTTGGGCTTTAGATTCCTGTGGTGGGCCTATACTTGGGCTCAAGTAATTTGGGCCGTGAGCACACCCTTTCCCAACCAGTGTAGCCATCTGGTCTCTTCTGACATGTATGCGAAGGAAAAAGCTTATATACGTACTAATTAATTAAGTTGGTTGAATGATTCTGAGAAGTTGGGTAGGAAATGAGGAGGAAAGGGATACATAGAAGATTCTTGAATAGAAGAAAATGGGCCGGTGACGTATTATCCAGTGGCTTCCCAATCACTCCTATGGATATCATTTCGTTGTTCTTAACCTTTTCTTATTATCTTTATTCTAACGTATGATTCCGTTTGATTGGTTCCCTTTGGACAACACAAGAAAGAAAGAAAATAAGAAATAAATATAACAATTATTTGATGCAGCAGTAGTGCCAGTACCAGATTTCGTACCAATACTATTTGTTTTGAAAGGTGCAAGTGTCAAAGAGTGTGTGTGACTTAGACATTCATGTCTATCATCTTATAAGAATTCACACTTTGGGTTGTACATATATATTAAGAGGATTGGTATTAAAATTCTGACCCAAAAAATAAGTATTTGTAAGATGCGGTGACTTTATTTGTTACTTCCTCCGGCACAAAAAAATAAATATTAATTGTTAAAAATAAACCAATAAATATTTCTTTTTATTAATTTACATCTCAAATAAATTAATAAATATAAAATATTATATGTTATTAATTGCAGCTTTCTTTTAAAAATATTTTATACGTAACAGCTTAAATATACTAGGAGTCTTTCGTTTTATTTCCTTAGGAGAATATTTCATATAATTACTTGTTTGAGATAATTGAGTGATGATTGATGATGGTGGGAGTAGCTTCTATGTCGATACTAGAAGATTATAGAGAAATGATAACGTTGTGTACGATGACGTCGTTTCATGTGTCCTCAATTACTTGCCCCACCCGTAATGTATTGATCTTGTTGTGATCATTTTCATCATGGCTCTTGGATAACTCATTTGGTGAGCTAGAGGCTAGAGGCTAGAGGCTAGAGGGTAGAGCTATATATAAATGATTTTATTTTATTTTATCAGAGCTAAATATGAATGAATTGGCAATAAATAACTGGTACAAATGTCTACACATATACTCATATTGATTGTAGGTGTGGTGGCTTAAACATATAGTAGAGTTAGGACTGCCTTCTCACGTCTCAACTAATACTGATGGTGACATATATTTTGGTTCCATCCCCTTGTAATTTTCTCATTTACAAAATATATATATATATATTTTTCTCATTTCTCCTAATCTTGAGATTATTTTATCTAGTTGCCTAAGTAACTAATTGTATATAAAAAACATTTTCATTTTTTAAAATTACTATTTGTAATTAGTTATTCCTAAGTAAGGAACCAAAAAATACACACCTCCGTCGGTCCACGCCCTCAATAAATTTTATAAATAATAGAGTAATAATAATGATAATAGACCCCTTAGCATGGGTCAATGCCCTCAATAGTCAATTACTTGATACACCTTTTGGGGGGAAAATGTATCATTTTATTTCACTAATGAAATTCTCCTAACCGCTACTCTCTCCTTTTTCTAATAGCTACAAACTCAAGCACATTTCCTGGCTGGAATCTGTAGCAAAAAAATGCAAAATTTCCGCAATCCTTGCTGCGCCAAAAGGTTTCAGGGAAAGGAGAAAGGTTTGTACTACTTTCTTGGAAAAAGGAGGAAGTAGGCCGGTGACGTATTATCTAGTAATTCATTAATTAGGAAGCTTCGTCATTTTTTGTGACATCTATTATGTAGATGATGGATGGAAAGTAGAAAATTCAAAGATGGCACACAGGCTGTCTGAAATTCCCCATATACGCAAAGTTCAGCTTTATTATATCCTTATTTGTATAGGAATAGGATTCTCTGTTTTATGTATCCGGTAATGCTATAAATTACGAGTATTATAGTAGTACTTAAAAGTAAATTAAAAATATCTTCTCTTTTTCACTTTTGCAAACGTAAAAGGATTATTTCCGACTTTTTAACATCATAATAGAATTGTTAGCGTTCACGGTGTTTAACACGTTTTATACTTTTATCACTATATTTCTCAGGATCTCATATTCGAATTTAAAAAATAAAAAAGAACTATTTTATGACAGTTACTTTTCTTAAGGACCAAATGATACTCGAACTAGATTTGTCAATAGTTCCATAGCTAGTAAGAGCTGGTAAGAAAAACACATAACACTACAAAAATGTCAACATCTCTTATAATAATGGGAAGAAAAACAAACATGGTTATTCATAAAATTAAAATACTAAAGGAAAATACACACTTGTATTGGGTATATATGAAAACACCATACCAGTATATATCAAATTATGTTTAATTAATTAAATTATAGATGGTAGGACCCTAAAGTCTTGGATCATCCACATGCAATAGGATTCCATTGCAAGAACAAGGCAATAATACCAAATATATATAGAGCAAAAATAAATAATGAAAAAGTCCATGAAAAGAAAAAAAACAACTCTCTTCTTCTTCTTTTCTCATCTATTTCCTCTGTTTTTCCAATAAAATCGAAAAAATTCCAAAGAAACAACCTTTATAAGCCAAACACCACATGCTTCTTAATAACGTAATCAACCAAAAAACCCACTCACCAAGCAACAACTAATCACCATCTCTATAAATCCTTCCATCTAACCAACCAATCCAAATTTCTTCCTCCTCAGCTCATTAAAAATCAAATCTTTAAAAAAAGAGAGAAAAAAATGCAGAGTTTCAACTCTGTTTCTCTGTTTTGTGCTCTGTTTTTCATCTCTGTTTTCATCACTTTAACTCCAATCCATGGATTAGACCAACCAATTAGGAAACTTGATGCGAGCCCTGTTCCTGGAGAGGAGAAGTGTAACCTTTGCAACCCAAGTCCTCCACCACCAGTCCCATCTCCGCCGCCTCCGGCTCCGGTGCTCTCCCCACCACCTCCGGTGATCTGCCCACCACCTCCTTCACCTCCTCCATCAGGATACTGCCCACCACCGCCGGTCACACCATATTCACCATCTGCACCATCTGTACCATCTGCACCATCTGTACCATCGATCATCTACATAACTAGCCCACCTGGAGGATTGTACCCCATTGACAATGATTTCGGTGGCGGCGGCGCCGTCCGGGCAGCTGGGTCGCCGGTTTTGATTGGGTGTGGATTATTGTTAGGGATCTTATTGGTAAGATTTGGATTTTAGTTTTGTGGTGGGTCAAGAATAATTGTTAATTGCTAAGAATTAGAAGAAGAATTTTGTGGTCTAAGGAAAAAGGTAATTAAGGTTTTTAGAATTTTCTCTTTGTCACTTCCTTTTGCTCTGTTTCTTTTTCATCTCAATTGTCCCATAATTCTGAATAATTAACAGCTTCTTTTCTGTATTTTCTTTTCCTATTAACCACTATCTTTTACTTCATTTTTCTTTCGAGGATGTGTTTATGTTGGATGATTTGAGGTACGAACTTGAAATGTCACCATTGGTCGTAATCGAGCAGTAAATAATTTTTTTTTTTCATTAATTTAAGTTTTAGATTTGAGTCTCGAGGATGAGTGAGTCACTTTTACGGTTTTCAGAGAATCACAATACTCGAACATGATTAGTGTTAAATGAATTAATTGAATAATTAGCATGGGTAATATTTCTGATTCTTTTTAGGAATAAATTAATTTGTGTGATGTTAGTAGTGATGTAATTATCTTGAATTAGAGATGTGCGATGCGTGATGGATGAACCAACAACTGGCAATTTAGGTGATGTATTTAAGTATAATCTGACCAACCCATTAGGCATGATGATTTGCATACTTGGATTCCACTTTTGTTTTTAAAAAATTACACAGGAGATTAAGGACTTGATTTAATGGCGTGATTTGTTCATGTTAAAATAAATTTTAGTAGTAGATAATTATAATTAATTAAGGTCCGTTCTTGATTTTATTTTTCTAATTTTTAATAGAAGAAATATAATAAACATATGCTTAGACAAAATGGTCCATCGTCGGTCGGATGTGGACGGTGGTGGTTTTAGGTAACCAAACAACTAAATTATCATCACACCTTGTCCTTTTTTTTCCTCCAAGGAAAAATGTTCACACCGAATTAAAGATAAGGCTCCAACAATTCTTTTATTTCTTTTCTTTACATGTGTATTTTTTTTAATTATCTATAATTTTATTGAATTTTGAGCCAATCAGAATCTAAATAGATTGGAGATTTAATTATATGATTAGTAGCGGTGTGCATGTGGGTGGCACGAGTAGAGATGTGGATTGTGGAGCAGGCAGGGCCCGGACAGGCCCATGGATTGGTGTGCTGAGTTGGAGTAGAAGTGAAACAAAAGGCAACAACAACAAAGTTAGGAAGAATGGAAGATAGATTGCCGAACCATCTGATCTGACTTGGTGTCAGAATATAACTAAGTTTACGATCCCTACGTGTCAGAAGTCAGTACAAGTGTACAACCTTTTTCATCTCTACTTTCCCGGATCAACCTCGGTTTCACCAATCTGTGGGACCAATTTGCTAAACAAGCTCCCCACATCAGCTATCTTAGTTTTTTAGACTAGTACTGTAGTAGTATTTTTTTACAAAAAAAAAAATAATCCTTTTTGCTATTTTTATGTGAAAAAATAAGTATGACACTTGTCAAATATTTTTGTTATTTTTTGTTAAACTATTTTATTTCAACTCTTTCTTAGTTTTAAATACTATTGACTCGATATCAGTTTTGTTACATGTGGCAACTAACTTATACGTCTCCACCCTCAGCCAGTAAAAAACTGCACATGGACTAAATTAAATAAATAGTTATACTTTAGGAACTAGATTAAATAAATTTATAGTTTATGGATCAGATTGAATAAAATGTTATAGTTTAAGGACCAAAAATATCATTTGTCCATGACATAAATTAGTTTAAAACTTAAAATAATAGATTTGTTTATCATTTTTATACCACAATCATTTGGGCATTTTAAACGTATTATTCATGCGCAATGGCAAGCATCAATTTAGCTAATAGTAACATTTTAAACTAATATGTAAACATGAATTCAAATTAATAAATTGAGAAAGTCCACTTACAAAAGACGACCCAAACGGTCCTCATTGCAATTTGCAAAAATCATTTTCTTTCCAACAATTTGTTTTACATGCCTAGTTTTTCTTTTGGGAGTAGATGAACTTCGTAAGTGCTAGTCATAAGTGGTTGAGGAATACTATACTATGGATTGTCTGTATATAACAAACGAATTCCGAATTGATCACAATATAAGTCAACAACTTTTGGACTCAAAATATTCAAAATTACGGGAAATCAACTCTGTATCGTGAAAATTATAAATTTATTTAACTCTGTATTCACGAATTAAAATTCGTACTAACATAAATATAATTTAAAAAATATATATATTTGACAAATTACAGGCTGGCCTCACCTCTCGCTCGTTGAAGAATATAACATGTCTAACTTCTTAATTCTTGAAAGAAAATGAGGTGATGGAAAAGAAAAACTTGCAGAAAAGGACAAGAAGAAAAGTGGAATGGACCTTTTATGTGTGGAAAACGACACAAGGAAAAAGAAGCATGCACTTTACTTTTATTTTTAATAGGCGCGTCTAATTATATGGGTTGTGATTTAAAAGAATAGAGCTACCACAACAGCCTGTCCTATTGAAAAACAATGATAATTCATAAAAGATAAACTCATCGCCGGACTTGAATAGATAAAAAAAAATATAAAAAAAGTTATTTACTATATAAAGAAAACACTAAACTGGTTCGTATAGCATTTTTTAAAGCTAATGGACGCGTAACTCATTGGTTGTTTTGCTAGAAGTAAATGTATTAGTTGGAAGTCAAATTTAGGTTTTAATCTCATATCCGCCTATAAAAAAAAATAGCATTTCCTAAAATCGATGATTATTTTTTTTTGAACATAAGTAATTTAATAACTGAAAAAAAGTGACTAGTACAATATGTGTTTGGTATCGTTTCCGTTTATGTTTTTCTGTTTATTTTTACGAAGAAAAAATATATAATTTTAAAATTCAGAAAAAAATAGTTTCTTACTTTTTTATTTTATGTTTTATGTTTTAAAAACTAAAAAAATAAACGGAAAACTAGAAATATAAATAGTACTGTATTCACAAACGCAGTATTTGTTGATTCCTCGTTAATTAAAATAACAAAACAACTAAATTTACTAATATTTAAGAGCGTCGTCAGTACAAGATATGGTAGACAACAATAATCAATTCCATGACTTCATTACATCAATGATTAATGAACCAAATGGACACCTGTACATACATGTAGTAGTAAATAATGGGAGTTGAGAATAGTTGTAAGCCGTAACAACTATTCCATGCATATAATTAAAAACGATTTGTTACAAATAGATACATGAACCACCACTACTAGGCCTTCTTCCACCGACGAGATGAAATTTGGGAAAAGTAATCCCACCTACTAATAAGGTTGGAATGTATTCGAGTGTAGTAGTTTGATATTCTTATTTTTTAGATAAAAAATTATTAATTCAATTTTTATGTTTGGAAATAAATTATTTTTTATTAAATTGATTTGATGCGAATATAATTAGCGACGCAAAATATTAACGGCATAGAAAAGTGAAGGAAAACAGAGAAGGGGTATATATATATATATATGCATCATTAAGATGTCCAATAAGAATATGAAATGTAGAAGTTAGCAATTTAGCAAAAGGCGTCAAAAACTCACTCAATTTTAGCAAAGGCGTCAAAATCACTCAATTTGTGTTGCTTTCCAGCTGTCTCTCCGTTATTGGTTATTTTTCTCGTGCGATGAATCAATTTTGAAGTCATTGAATAAGACTTCCAAAGTCAGCAAAAATAATGCAAGTCGTCGTATTTGGACGCTTATATATTTGCAGTTTTATCTCCGCGTACTCCCTCCGTCTAATCATAAACTACATCTCGTATCTCATAAATTCATTCACTCACTCATATTAATTAATAAATAAGCTATATATTAAGATTGATAGTTACAAATTAGATGGTTTTTAAATTTTAAATTTAAAAAATACTAATATAGATCTAGGTAGTGATATAATAAATTCCAAAATGACTCGTATATGTATAACCATTTTATTAGTTTGGATGAATGACTAATTAGAATACTTAATATATAATTTTTCCTTCTTTTCTCACTCAATAATTGATCCACGGTGTTAGGTTACTGGTCAAAATCGGGTCGGATAATTGCATTTGTTTGTTTATCCGCCCCGCCTAGCTACTAGAATAATTTTCAATTTCACGATTTAAAAATCTTCACTAGTCAAACAGGTCGGCTATATCGGATTCATTTCCCCCATGTACTACCCTTTTAAACTCACCCTTACGAGTATTTACTACCTTGAACTCATAATTTCGAGACATAAAATACGTGCCTTTTGATACCGATGTATAATAACTTGTGACAAATTATTTTTGTTGCATATTTAATTAGAATGATATAATATATAATTTATTAATTAACCATTGTAACACTAGTTAGTGAGGTGAGGTAGCTTTTAGTCTGAGAATTATTTTTAGTGTGAATGTAAAATATAATGGTATAGACCAGGTATGAGATTCGATTTGTAGCGTAATTATGAATGCTAAGAAGGCTTCTATTATGATAATCAAAAGTTAGATATGACAAGAAAACTGAAAACCGAAAAAAGTAGATGCCGTTAGTTAGTAAGTTTTAGCGTGATTAAATAATTACTTACGAAGTTATAACACAACTGATTAGTGCATTTCTCGTTTAAAAAATAAATAGATGGGTTCGATTCCTAATTAAGGAACTAACGATGTTTATGTTAGAGAAATAAAAATTCATTGGTTTCATTCAATCGGCTGATATTGTCCGAATTCGAATGAAGTGTGGATAAATAAATTACTTCCTATTTCCAACCACCACAGCCTACATTGTAATTAAACTGTGCTCTTTTTTAAGGAGAATTTGTGTCAACTTTTTATTTAACAATTAAACTTAATTCTTAATTCTTGATAATAAACACTTTGCAAATTGAACAATATAATTTCTCTTTTATTCTTGTTTTTTCCCCTTTCATGGAAGGAAGCAGGTAGTGGTAGGAAGGACTAAAGACGACAAAACCTTGAAGGAAAAAAAAAATCAACAGTCTTCTAATACCCACTCTCTCCACTTCTTTTCTTTCACTCACTCTTTTGTCCACTTTTTCACTTCCAAATTTCTCCACTCACTCAAAAATGGTCACCGCCAGCGCAACATCCCTTCCTCTCCTCTCCGTCGTATTCGCCGCCGCCTCCATTCTCCTCATCACTCTCCCTACCCTCACTGTCTCCGACGACCCCTGCCCTTATCCGTGCTACCCTTCCCCTCCTGCAGGCGGCGGCGGCGGCGGAAGCACCGGCACCCCTCCTGCAACCCAATCGCCGCCGTCCGGACAGTACCCAACTCCAACTGGATACTTCCCACCACCGTCTTCAGGGACTAATAATCCTTACTTATCGCCGCCGTTTGCCGGAGGCTATAATGTCCCTCCTCCTCCGCCTGACCCAATCCTGCCTTATTTCCCGTTCTACTACAGGAAGCCTCCCCACGGCGATCAGTCGTCGGCGGCGGAAAAAAATCTTCCAGGATCAGTTGTTGTGATGATGACCACCTTAATTTTTGTTCTAATTGCTTCCTTTTCTGGTTTCTTTGCCATGTAAGTAACTTTTTTTTTCTCTTTTTTGGAAGGAGATATGTTAAGTGGGAATTTAATTACTCATGAGATGTAATTAAGCATCTAATTATATATGCTGATGGAATTTAGGTTACCTTTTTTTTTTCTTCCTAAAATGATCTTTGAATATGGAAATATGTAGTAATTATGTTTCTTGATGAGACTGTGTTGTTTTAATGAGTGGAAGAAATAATCTTGAAATTAAATTACAAGAGAGAGTTGTTCTTTATAACTTTGTAATTGCTTCTTAATTCTTAATTCAAAAATCAAGACGATTCCACCGAGAAAAGATGACTTTTTTGAAAGTAGATGCGGTCTTTTTAGTTTGCAGAAAAAGATGTAGCAATAAATTAGATGAGATGATGGACAAGAATCCGCGGAGAAGGTGGCTTTAAAAGTTAAAGAGCCTCTCCTCTTTGTTTGAGTATGGCATTATGCAGAAACTGTTCCTTATACATATGTCCAAATATGTTGTTATGTTATCGCCCGTATTTTTTATTCGTGGTATATTTTAAGAAAATAATCTCGTTCGAGCATTTTTTTTTAGTCTGGTTTTGTTTTTCATTCTTTTTTTTATTTTGGAAAAAAAATAGTTGGTGTCAATTTCTGAAGATGACTCGCTAACGCTTGATTACATCACTCATTTTGGATGAGAAAGTTGTGGACCACTCTTTCCTCTTGGAGGCTAAAAAAAAGCCTCTACGATTCTTATAATGCCTACCTTTCCTTTTCTTTGATTTATTTATTATTTTGTATATAAATTATATATATATATATATACATTGAGTAATGCTATTTTGTAGGAATTATCAAACGAAATTCACAAACGAAATTCACAACCGGAATGACGTGACGTGATAGTTTTGTAAATAAAATGATCTCATATACATATCCTTCATTTTGTCCTTTGAGTAGTTTTTATTTTACACAAGGTCTAGTAGTAGAAATAAGCCAATTCTAGACTAATTTTGATGGAAAAATGAAATATTATAGACTAATTTCGTGATACAATGTCATATTTAAAAAAGAACTTGATTACGTTTTCCATATTCTAGAATAATCATGGCGATGCAGGATTCAATTAGTAATAATTATAAACTTGTTGCTGATAGTGATCCATCACAATCGTCCGGAATTTAATTTATGGGAATTGTTTTTTTTTTCTTCTAAACAGATCATTGATGGGCCGGGCTTTAGTTTCGGAAAACAGGATAATACGATAATTGCGTGGTCGAAAATGTGCAAAATGGTTCCATGGTCTAGTGGTCAGGACATTGGACTCTGAATCCAGTAACCCGAGTTCAAGTCTCGGTGGAACCTTTTAACATATTTTTTATTAAGGAAATATTCAACCGTTTGATTCTCAAGACTAAAAAAAGGACTGTTTAAGTTGAAGTTATATTTTTATTTTGGACGTTAGCGACTCATTGCAAAATGATAGTGTAAAACCACCACCCGCATTGATCATATATTATGCAAAAATCATGACTTGCGAGTAAATTCCAATTTTTTTTTGCTCTCAACACGTCAAGATAACAAAGAAAGTTCAGAGAATTTGATGGCAAGAATCTTGGAAGCAGATGTAGAGGTGTAAGCACAAGAAAACTCCACCAAATCTTCCGAAGGTTAACCTTCAAAATTTCACAACTCAATCATCTCTATAAACATAAACACTTGAAAAACAATGGCTAAGTTCACTGCTATCACTGCCCTCATTGATCTTTTCTTGCGTCTCGTAGCAAATGTCTCCGCCTACAAAACCACCGTGGTGGTGGAAGAGGAACCATCCAACCTGGAATCAAGATCCTACTGCAGGGAGATGGTGCAGAAGAAGGACTTGTACCGCTGC